>MU106153.1:0-60041 GCA_012274485.2 Sinapis alba | reverse complement strand
TGGTATTCCCTGGAATATTACATTTTTGTGCCACTGGACCTACTTAAAATAAACTAACTGCCGATATTTTACATTTTTACTTATATATAAGTTGATATATTGTAACATTATTTCCTATATTTTCGGGACCCACTATTCTCACCAATACAAACAAAAATGCACGTTACAGCACTGGATCACTTTCTCTCTCTAATATCTCAAACTTCTCTCTAGATTTCCAATTCGTGATTGAGTCTCCTAAATCGCTGGCCACCACCCTCTTTGCTTTTTTTTTTTTTTTTTTTTTTTTTTTTTTTTTTTTTTTTTTTTTTTTTTTTTTTTTTTTTTTTTTTTTTTTTTTTTTTTTTTTTTTTTTTTTTTTTTTTTTTTTTTTTTTTAATTTTCTGACTGTTTTGATTTTAACTTGGTGTAGTCCAGTCGTATTTTCGTTTTGTTTTGTTTGTGTTTATCTATTCCGCCTTTGCTCTGTTTTAAAACACTAATCCTGAAAGATTGAGTAGTTCTAATTGGACATAGGAGTATAAGTTCTCTTTGGGTGAAGTTTCGAGATGATGCTATTGTTTGGAGCATGATGTGGTTATTCGGAGCTTCAGTAGCGTTAGATAGAGTTTCTAAAGAGTACGATGCGAGTCATGGGACAAACAATGGAGGACTAAATTATCGCCAGTGAAATATGTCTTCTCAATCTATTTCGGTCAACAATACATTTCTCGGTTACTGCTACAGGCTCCGTCGGAGATGATGGGTTTTCATGAACTTTTTTATCAGAGCCGGGTAAGAATAGCAGTGCAGAAGAAGACTCAGGATTTTCCTCACACATCACAACAACATTACACGTGGATTCCACTTCTTCGCAATCTTATCTCTTAGTTATGTTTGTGGTCTAAACTCTTTTTTCTTCTTCTTTGTGCACTGTGGTTTATAAACCAAGTTGTACCAAAACAGTTTAAATCATTTTATGGATTTAATAAAATTAATGTCGACAAAACAAACCTACATTATAAAATGTTTATGAGCGTGTGCAAATAAATGAATGATAACTTTTCCACTAAATCTATATAATAGCAACAAATAATTAATCATATTTTTACCAAACAATAAATTTGATTTCTAATTTTTGTTTTAGGTATTAATATTATTGTAGGTATCATTATAACTTACATATACAAGGGGCAGCTCTAGAAATGTTTTAAGTTAGGATCACAACACTAAAATAACATAAAAAAAAAATTTAACTGGAGACATTTTTACTATTTTCACTAAACTATAAAAGTTTTAATCAAATTAATTCAAATATTTGAGAAAAAACAAAAAAAAAACAGCAGGGGGCGATTATGTAGAATCAAATATTCTAGATACAAGTGTATAGTTATACAAATTCAAAATAATTATCAAAGCTCTTAATACTGTTTAAAATCAATTTAAAAAAAAAAAGAATTATGAAAACTTCAAAATTAGTATAAAATATAATGAAAACTAATTTTTTGATAAATATTAAAAACACTAATGCTTTTTTAAGAATTATTTTTTTAACATTAATTTTTTTATTTTTTTAACTTGAATTTCAAATTAGAATTTAAAGACTTTGATATCTCTTGAACAAAAAAGCTAAAAAATCAATATTCAACAAAAACCAAAAACAAATACGAAAACAAAATTGGAATCAAATTGAAAACTAAACACTCATTCTTAAACATATTAATAAACTAACATAAATATATTTAAATTAAACAACAAAAATATACCCGTCCTTGGAAAGGACGGGTCAAAATCTAGTAGTATATTTAAAAATGATGCTTATTTCATGGTTACTTGCCACTCTTCATCTCCTTCTAATAAATCCTCTCCAACACATGCATTTCTAAAAGAACCATACATTTTACCGTCAAAACATCCTCATAATTTTTAGAGTCGTTTACATAATTATTAGAATTTGAAGACTAAATAACTTTCCTTAAAAAGTATAACAAAGCCTTGGGTTACACAAAATATTTTTAATATATAAGAAAACTAAATTTCCCTCTTCTTCTAGCCTAAGATTTATAAGATATAAACATAGTTTCTAAGGTTTATGTGTTTCTCTAAAAATCTTTTACGATCATTTGTATTGGAGAGGAACTAAGCATTCCCTTACAAGGCCCGTCGAATAACATGATTTGGCCCATTGATATCAGGAAACTGACCGTGATCGGCTTGGCTAAGGGAGAGATCGGCTTAACCAACCCCGGAACTGGTTCGATCAGCTTATTCATTCGATTGATCGACTAAACGGCCCAACATCAGATCGATGAACTATCGTCCGGCTCGAAAGCCCATCAAGCGTTGGGCTCGGGCCTAAACTTAGAGGCGAATGAGCTTTAGGGCAAACAAAGGGATAAACGAGCCGAAGCTATAAAAGGACAAGGCGAGGAAAAGGGAAGGGATCCACAAATAGACACTAAAACACTAACGGCAAGATTAAGGTTTTACGACCAATTGAACCTTCGTGTATTCTCGTCGGCGCTTTCAATAAAGCTCCGACCTTTTTTCTTTTCCTTGAAATCTCCTTGTGTTTACGTTCGTTATCACATACCGATCAATAAAACGTCTTTGAAGAACCCACAATCGAGTTTAGTTTCCTTTCGATCGATCTAACAAAACTCGGATTCAACAGTTGGCGCCCACAATGGGGCCTTGCAAAGTAATGTTCATGAAGTTAGTATGCATCCCGATGATACACCCAGAGTTTAGTTTCCTTTCTATCGGTCTAACCAAACTCGGATTAAACAGTTGGCGCCCACAGTGGGCCTTACAAAGTAACGTTCACAAAGTTAGTATGCATCCCGACGATACACCCACCGACGGCGACCGAACGACGGCCTCTGAAACACCGTCCGCCGCAACGCCGACCGTGCCTGAAATGTAGCAAGCCATCATGGAGTGTTTTGTTTAGCAAGAAGAAACAAACAAAAGCTACGAAGGACTATCTCACCGCACTCGTCGCCGCCCTTGGAACTCTAGGCGGCGAGGGTAACGGAACAAAAATGGTATGAAGGAGGTTGTTCGCCACCACAAACCCCAACCCTAGAGCCGGACAACCAACCGACAAAGCAAACCTTGCACCCGCCAACGGCGAAGGAAAAACCGACAATTTAGACTCTCTCACTTGCCGTCAGATCGCCGATCTGCGTCTCTCCCTGCAAGACATCCACTCTAAGACCAATCATGTTACAACGTCCGCACCAGAGATTGAACGCGTTCTCGCCGCCGCTCAGAGAAATCTCTTCACCAAGCGGATAACAGATGTCAAGATCCGACAAACATAAAATTTTATTACTTGTAATCCAGTAAAATTATAATCAGTAAAAATGATGTTCCACATCTTGTATAGTGAATATCTTCATGCATCTCTCTTATGCGTAAATTTTTTTTAATTGATATACAATCCGACATTATTTTTCATAGAAAGTGTTTATCTTTCAGGGACATCATATTTTTTAGGAACGAGGCTTTAACAGAGTAACAGTTGGTACATATTTTGGTTTCAACTTTTTTTATGTTCGGGTATACCCATTCCACTTGATAAACTGATTTGACCGTATATTTTTCGTTCTCTGTAAAATGCCATACATCCTTATCATTTATTTGAGTACGGCTTAATGGAATACTTTATATTATCTTTGTATCATATGGATCTACCAAATTCTGAATTATTTGCACATTTCATGTTCGTGAAGTTATATTAATGAAAGAGTCTAACGTAAGATCTGAATAGAGGTTTAGTTGATTATTATTTGATGGTCTCGGACGAATATAAATTTTATATTAATGTATTTACAGATAATTTTTTAAAATAAATACTTCAAATAATAAAAATTAAATAGTATATAAATTATTTTAAATTTGCAGTGATTTAGACTATTTTTTAAATATACTTTCACAATTTAAACATATATTTTATACCGTAAATTCACTTTAATCATACGTGTACCACTAGATCTGATAGTTCTATTTTTATTCTGTTTGGTCCGTTTATTTCGTTAAATCTGCAACATTTTGATATATATTTTCTATTCAGAATCTTATAGTCCTCGAAAAAAGAGGTACGTAAATTCTCAAAATTTAGGGTACAGAGGCAGCACTGACTTTGGTATCAACACAGAACGTCGTCTTTATTTTTGTTCTAAAGAAATAAAATCATCAACTTTTTTCTCGATCATCAAATGTTATTGGACTTATTAACATTTTTATTGAAACGTTAAACTTATTAGTAAACAATAATTTACATGAGAAATTTTTTATTAAAAATAAAATTAATATTTGATTTGCTTACAAAAATAAGAGCAAGACACTGCCATCGGTTTTGTGAGAGACCTTGTCATCATGGTTGTAAAAGAGGTCACAGACGCTGATCAATATATTTATATTTCATTTTTATTTTATAAAATTTTAAATTATTCAAGGCCATCATCTGATCACTCCATAACTGAGAATAGTGATCAGATAAAAAGAAAAAAAAATGCACAAAGGATTTTAACAAATATGTTAACAAAAATGGTGCAGTAAAACCTATTAAAAGCTTAAATCTCCGATATCAGAAGTTAGAAAGGATCATAATTAATATATAAGATAGATATGTCATTTTTTTATTATCGATTGATTTTAGGTTAAAAACTCATCTAATTTACTATGATATCAGAGCCCGATCCAAATAATTCAATTTGATCTACATCGATATGATTCAAAATTAGCCTATCGATCTTTACCCGAACATGGATCATTCATCTTATTATCAATTAGTTTTAGGTTGAAAGCTTATTTAACTCAACAAAACCAACATCAAAAAAATTGAATGAAAACCATATAAATACTCCATATGTCTTAGTATTTCATACTAAGAAATTGTTTTACAATTATACACATATTAAAAATTATTTAATTTTATGTTTCTAAAGTTAAGCATTGCTTAATATATATTAAAAACATTTTTAGCAATAATAAAACAATCAATAAAACAAATAAAAAGTTAAGTGATTGCATTGGATTTTTTTAAAAAAATAGAAACTTAAACAATATATTTTCCAGATTTACATTGTTAGATCAACGACCGAGATCGAATTCTCGTTAGTTATATTTTAAATAACAAATACACCCGACTTGGTAGAAACTCTGGAAATTATTTTAGATTTTAGTTTTCTAAATTAAAAAAGGAAAAACGGTCAACAAGCTTTTAATAATAGCCACCTGCATATCTTTTTATCATTTGCTGTCTAATGTCGGAACACACACAAAAAAAAAATATCTTAAATTTATATTAATTTTTTTTACATAATTGTAAGATCCGTTGCAGAACCACTGTAATTACCATTCTTTAAGACGATAATTTATTTCTATAGTCGTATTGGCTGAATATAATCACAACCAGAACTCATGTCCACTAGTTGATGAAATATCTAATTACATCACTAACGTTTTGACTGATAATGAAAAAATTTAGCCAAAACATTTACTCTAACTCCAGCTTATATATTGCTTATCTAGTAAAACTAAAAATTACTTTTTCTCCTGTGCTATAAAATATTTGACAAATGGTAAGTATAATACTTGTCTCATTAAAATAAAATGAAATACACTAATTTCAAAAGAAAAATATTTCATTTAGTTTATAATATTTCTTCTTAACTACTCCATTTTAATAAATTTCAAATACTATTTAGCAATCAAATCCTAAATGAAATTTGTATGATTAATTACTCTATCACTATCCGTTCAATTGTTAAATTCTGCTGCTTGTCCGTTAAGTTGTTAAATGTTAAGATCACTACAACTTGAATGTTAAAGTCATCCATAGTTAGTTATACTTTGTTGATATTGTTATTATTACTCCCTCCATTTCATAAGTATTTTAAAACTTACGCATGTTAACTAAAATATATTTAATTTTGTATATTTTATAATAATAAAATTATTAGCTATACATCTAACTATAATTTAACTAAGAAAAATAAATTAAAGAATATAAAAACTATATAACTTGTAAAATCAATAAATTTTATATCAAAATTTTAAAATAATATTAAGTTAAAATTAAAATTTTACTTTACAATGATATTTAATATGAAACTGTGAGAATATTGATTTTTCTACCAGATTCTCCTGTTCGCATTTATTAATTATAGACCAACAGCTTATCTCGAGACAGAGAAATATTATATCCTAAAACGAAAATGATTAATTATATCTCTAAGAGTGAGAGGAACCACTGTAACGTGGACACCAGATATAGCCGCCTTTAAGGTGACGGCATTGAGTTTTTTGACATTAAAAAGCTACTACTCCCTCCGTTTCATATTACTTGTCGTTCTGGGTTTATTCACACATATTAAAAAAACATATGATTTTGTATATTTCCAAAATAAAAACACAATTACCTATACACCTAACCATATTTCAACCAATAGAAAAATAAAAACACAATTACCTATGAATCTTATTAATGAATTTTGCATTGAAACTCTAAAACGACACTTATTTTGAAACGAAATTTTTTCCCTACAACGACAAGTATTATGAAACGGAGGGAGTATTAATCACATAAAAATACATTACCTTTAATTTTATCTCTAATTTTATAACGCTGATTAGAGCACCCGCAGTGGGAAGTCCTTAAGAGGAGTCCTTAGCAAAAAAATAATTAAATAATTAGTGGACTCCATCAAAACCTAATGATTCGATTCTTAAAATCCCTAAATAAGGATCGGTTCTTACACTATTTGTGACGTGTAGGAGCACGCGATTGATTGATATTTATTATTATTATTATTCTGAAAAAAAAATAAAAAAAAATTTAAGGACTCCACAATAGAATTCACCATTGTGGATGCTCTTAGTCTTAGTTTCACTTTCTCGACCTTGTTTTCTTAACACAACTTTCTAGGTTTGGGTATTTCGAATATCGATTCAAATATTTTAAATATCAGGTACTTTAAATAAAAGGTTAGAAGATTTATTTATTATCTGACTATTTTGGTTTGATTCAATTCGGGTAATTTTGAAATCGGTTCAATTTGGATAATAAAACTAGGAATCAACAGATATCCCAAAAAAATTAGTTCTTATTATGTTTCGGTTCCGATTCAGTTATTTCAGATATTTTGGATAACTCAAATTAAATATCATATATATTGAAATAAATATCAAATATTTTAGATTAATATCAGATATTTTAAATTTAATATCAAAAAATTTGGATTAAATATCGGATGTTGTGGATAAAAAATATTAGATATTTTGGATAAAATATGAAATAATTAGAATGATCCTTATAAAAAATTTGGATATTCAGGTTTCTTTGAATATTTCAGATAAAAATATATAGATATGTTTGAATATTTTCAGATACTTTCTAATAATCTAATTTTCAAATATTTTTAGATATTTTAATAGATATTTAAATTATAAATATATATTTAGTTGTATTATATGTATATATAATTAATATTCTTATATATTCATGTACCAGTTCGGTTTTCGATTTGGTTCTGGTTTGATTCAGTTATTTGGATATATAAATATATATCATTTGGTATGTGGAGATTCGATTAAGTTCTGGTTTGGATATTTTGATTTAATTTTAATTCGGTTGTTTTGCTCAGGTCTACAGGTTTTGTTAAAAATTTAAACATCTGAACTACAATAAGAGAGAAAGACGTTAAAACTTGACAAGCAGAGTACATTACATCATAAATGATAACTTTAAAAAGACATGATAACATCAAATTCAAAGTAGGACTTTAAGACGTTATATTAACACTCAATCCACACTTTAGAATATCGTCGAAACGAAATATATTGTATTTTCAGATTTCAAACGAATCGCTACCCAAAATAACTAAGAGTTTATAAATATGAGCACACATCTTCATTTAAAGTTTAGAGGGGATATATTCTCATTACACGTTTTTTTTAAGATCAGTAGCAATGGAGTTTTTTGTTGTTGGGATTTAATGAGTTTATTTTGTTGATGAATAAATACGTGGAATATGTTCTTAAAGTTTTTTCAGAATCCAAATTTGATTTGTCCTATTTGTCGTGGGATCTGTAATTACAGTTTGTGCCGGAATCATAAAGGATGGATTCCAACTGGCCCGGTTTACAAAAAGTGTGTTACGATCATCTTATCTGCCATATTACCATATTAACTTGGTCAGTTAAAAAAGAAATCAATCAAATTTGCTTAGACATACTTGAATTTAGCATGAGGACAATTTTTTCCCTCACTCATATTCTTATGTCTTCCGCAACTACCTGCAAACAGTCTGTTCATGCTTGGGAAAAAGATTTACGTGTTAAGGTTGGTTCAGTTCGATCCATGGTCCAAAGTTGTAGAAGAAGAACAGTATATGTTTCTATACGTTAGTAGTCCAGTGGGACGATTCAGTGTGAGAAAACGCATTCAAGAAGCTAAATCGTTATATTAGACAGAGATAATTGGAGCTTGATATGACTACATTTCATGATCATGGTGTCTACGTTGATGATGTTAATTAGGAAGCTGAAGTTGAAACAGGAGAACTTATTGGATTATGACCAGCATTGTCATAGATGGAGTCAGTTCAAAAACAAGAACTTGGGTCATAAGAAAAAGAACAACAATTTCAAAACATGAACTTTGGTTCATGAGAATGACTCCACAAACTTGCATTCAGTTTGAAAATTTACAATACTATTAAAACAAAAACATAACTTGGACATAATCTTGATCTACCATTTGATATTTACCAAAGCTAGACATTTATATTTAACTATGTGTTATAATATAATGCATAACAACTTAAAAAGATTATTTGGACGATATATAAGATTGCAAACTAATAGATTTTGGTATATCTTTTCTAAAATATAAAAATAAAATTTTAAAATAAAAATATATTAAATCTTTATAAATCAATATTATTAAAACATAAACACAATTTTGACATAATCTTGATCTACCATGTGACATTAACAACTTTATAATTTATATTAACTATGCATCATAATTTGTAATATAACAACTTATTATTGAAATGATTAACCTAAATATTTAAATATTTTTAGAACAAGATAACTATAAAGAGATGCATATAGATTTTTTAAGATTGCAATCTAATAAAAGTTTACTATATTTTTTCTAAAATATAAATATACACTCTTAAAAATATTAAAGCTTTATAAATATTTTGATAATTAACTAATCTGATAATTATTATTAATTAATTAGCATAGATTACTATTAGTTTAATTTTGAATTATATACACAAGATAAAACTTATAATTTTATACATAATTTTGTATCATTATTAAATATCAATACTATTAAAATAGAATCACAACTTGGACCTAACCTTGGTCTACCATGTGATATCATTACATTTGGACCCTTATATTAAATATGCATCATAAAATATTTCGTAAGAAATTTATCATTCAAATAATTCAACTAAATATTTAAATATTTAAATATTTCTAAAATAAACTAACTAAAAAATATTCATACTGATTTTTTCTGAAGACATCTCCAAATAATCTTATATTTGAAGTCCTTTACTTTTAAGTCATTACACTTATATATCTTCCAAATACTCTTTTCAACTTTTTTTAATTTTATCATTTAAATCCTCATACTTTCATATATCATAAAATTTTACATATATTTTAAAATTTTACTATTAAATATATAATTAAAATAATACTAAAATTTGTATAAATTTTAGTTAATATCCACAATCTCCAAAATGGTATCCATATAAATTTAGTTTAATGGAAAGTTATTATTGTTAATGAATTCTTTATATGATTATTCCATGTTCAGATTGAATAAGTTCATGAAGAGTATTATAAATAATATTTTATAAGAAAACTTTTATTTATTATTAAATTTGTATGATTTTAACTAATTTTGATCAATATTAAGGATGAAAGTGTAAAAAAAAAACTTTTAAAGTTCAGTATAAGGTTTTACTTGTAGAGAAGAAAATAATCAAACCTTAAATTTAAGGTTTTGTCCTAATTTAAAATAAGATTGTTTTTGGAGATGCCCTAAAATTGAAATCTAATATAATCTTACTATATTTTTAAAATATATAAATTTTCAAATTTATTTAAAAATTAAAACTCAATAAATATATAAATATTTTCATTTTGTAGTCAATATTATTTTAATTTTACGTATATATACAATATAAAATTTATAATATAATATATATAGTCTTATTAAAAATTAAATTAAATAATAAATATTGTTAATTAATTTAATCTATTAATTAATCTGTAAATTATAAAAATAAATTAAAGTCTATAGACAAAAATAACAAAAAATGATTTACCTATACTTTATTTTTAAAAATATTATAAAAATATATTAAATCAATAATAATTTTTTATAATTTTTAAAATAATTTTTTTTAAAATTTAGAGATTATAATAACATATCTATTTTTATATATATTTAGATGATACAAATTATTTAAAATGAAATAATGTATATTATTTTATATTATATTAGAATAGTAATCCGTTGATATCATTAAGATTATTGATTTTTAAGAATTATTTTATCAATCATACAATAGTTAATATGGTTTTAATAAACATATTAACTCATTTATATTAAAAATTATCAAAAATAAAATTTGACCAGCAAGACATGTTAAAATATGTATTATTTTGTTTCAATTTTAATTTGTTAAAACTAAAAAAAATGTTAGACACAAATAAAATTTGTATGAACATATGTTGTTCCGTAAAAAAGTATTATAAATCAAACGCAATATATATATGTTAAAATTATATTGATTACTTTATTAAAAGTAAAATTTATATTAACTGTGATATTGCATTATAATAGGAATTAATAATAGAAAATCATAAATATATCTTTGTAATTTATATAAAAATTACTATTTATAAATTTAAAATGTGAATATATTAACATCTCAAAACACTTTGATTTTATTTCACAAATTTAAGACTAAAAACTAAAATTATACACATATAATAAAAATAAAGATGATATTACTAATAAATTATTTTATCTAATTTTAAAATATTTTAATAAAACTTAAAAACTAAACTTGAAAATTAAATGAAATAAAGTGTACCCAAATTTAGCAATTATAATTTTGATTAAATAAAATTTGTAAACAAAATTTGTTTTGAAAGTATTATTCTAAAAGTTTGAATGGACAACATGATAAACTGGAGAGACACCTAGATGTAAGAAAGGCCTTTTACTTTTCTATTCAACATTGTATTTTCTTTTTTGTCATCAATTTAAAAACAGACTCATAAAGATTCTGTAAACCAAACTGGTAATTTTGCATTCATATGAACGACAAATGACGTCAGCTTCCTAACTTACATGTAACAATATCAACATGCGAATTATGTGTTTTAGGTACATGAATGATTGTTGAGTTGTAGAAACTTTTCTTTAGATCTTGATATCTTCCAAATAACTTGCAAAAACTGGTCATTTTTCTAATTCTAAAACTATATTCACCAATTAAAAACAATTCGTTGTAAATATGATCTAAAACTATCGTAGATTTGTTTCAACATTTTACTTTTAGTTATAGACTAATTCACTTTTCAAATAATGAACTACCTCGTGGTTTAATTTGTGAACAAAAATCATGAAACACTGATTACAGTAGCTATTCGACTATTCATGATTGTTTCTAGTGGTTCTTATTTTTTCGTCTTTTAAAACATTATTTCTGTTTAAATAATATGTAATACATGTTTGCCAAAAAAAATGTAATACATGTAAATAAAATTTTAGTCATATAGACATTTACAAATTCAATATTAAATAAAATAAGATTTAATTATCCATAAAATTATTCAAATTCAAGTTTTAATTATAATTTTATGTTTATTTAATTCTGCAATATACAATAACCCAAACCGACCAAAATTCTTGGTTTAACTATGAATTAGTTCAGTTTGACATACTCTGAAATTTGTTATTGATTTGGTTACTAAACCAAACTACTTTTAAATTTTGAAAAAATTAAAATATATCTAAATTTTTATTTTTACATAATTTAAATAAGTATCCAAATCTGAATCGGACTTAAAAAAATCCAAGCTAAACCCAAACAAAAATTTATAAGTATTTGAATAAAGTTTAAATTTTTAACCTTCAAAGATCGTAAATGGATTTAAACCAAGCCGAATGGATTCTCCAATGTTCACCCATTATCAAATTGGCTATATATATTATTATTATTTCACATCATAATTTATTTTCTTAGCAACGTGTTCTTTTCTGAATTTTTAAAAATATTTTTAAATTGATATTTTAGTTAGTATTAAAGTTCAAAACTATTATACAAATTATTTTAAATCATTCAAATTTTATATATATAATTTTAAAGCTAAAAATAATTTTATATGTTAAATTAATTTTAAATTATATTTTGAATAAAAATATATTTATTGCGTTTATGATCATCACTAGTCAACGTCGTTTGATAGACCTCTCTTCTCCTTTCTCTCTTCTTCGTTTCTTCTCCTCCTTCCCACATCTCTCTCTCTCTTTTCTCTTTCTTTCTAAAGGTACCACTTTTGCAATCTCTCTGGAGCTTCTCTCATGGCAGTAAGTTTCTTCAAGTGATCTTTTTTTTTATCTTTTGTAAACTCTCTGGAGTTCGTCTTATTTGTTTCGGTTTCTTGAATCTCTTATACCCTTTATTTGTAAGGATTTAAACAAAGAGAGTCATTTCTATTTCTTGATTATTGCATTTACGGTTCTTTTCTTTTTTTTTCTTTTTATTGCATTTAGGTTGCATTTACGGTTCTTGATTGCGATGTAGTTATTATTTAAAGTATGAATCTTATTGTAAGATAAGAAAAGGGCTGTGCTGTGTTTTCTGAATGTGCGTCCATACATTTCTTCTTGCTATTTCTTGGTCTCTGATGATTGTTTCTCAAAGGGTCTTTATTACGAATTTACCCTTTTGTTTCCTATTGCAAGTTACATTGTTGTTGTTGAACTGATTTGAATTGTGTTTAATATTATGGCTGCAAGGAGCGCTCGAATGTTCCCAAATTTGGAAACTGGGAAAACGAAGAGGATGTTCCTTACACAGATTACTTTGAAAATGCCAATAGAGCTCGAGCTCCCGGCGGCAGTGTAGTGAATCCGACCGACCCAGAATATTATTCTGATTCGCAGTTTCCTCCTCCTCCTTCAAGAACCAAACCTGATGAAGTTGAACCGCTTAGAAGATCGTGTGAAAAGATGAGAAGAGCCGAAGAGAGCGAGTTGAAGCAGATTGGTGATGCCGGTGGTCCATCAAAAGAAGCTGATAACAAAAGACAAGGAAGGGCTTCTCAGAACAATAGCAATGACAAGTCAACGTTGCATAAGAATGCATATGATGGCGCTGGAAGATCAAAGTCCAAACCCAACCTTAGAGCTGTTGAAAGCGTAAGTCAGCTTTGATCTTCTTTGAAGCTCTTTGTTGGGTCTTGCTCTAATTATAAATGTTTTTTTGTAGCCTGAAAAGGTGACGGTGGTGCCCAAGTTTGGTGATTGGGATGAGAATAACCCGGCTTCAGCTGATGGGTACACACACATTTTCAACAAAGTCCGTGAAGAGAGGAGCTCTAATGTGAGTGGATCTTCAGGAACGCCGACTCACCCGCGTATTAATAACCCTTCCAACACTTCTAGAGTAAGACACTCTCCTTCAACATCATTGCTTCTTGTTGTAACGTATTTCAATTAGTCTTTTCTCACCATTACTTTTTTGTGTTTCTGTGATTGACAGTCTTGCTGCTTTGGTTTTGGAAGAAAATGAAAGAGAGACGTTTGTTTCGGGAAGATTGTATATACCTATCGAGGAATCAGTGTGTTGTAATTTTAATGATCGGACACGTTCGAGCTTCTTTTGGATGGAATAATCACACTATGTTTTGTAATTTTTTCATTTTACTTTTGTTGTTGTCATGCTACACGTTCCAGTTTTGGACTTGCTTGCAAACTCATATATCTTGGTATGGGCCGACCTATTTGGTGAACCGGTGTGATTGGAAACAGAGATATTTGAGTACCGCCCAAGTTTCCCCCTTCAAAATATAAAGCCTTGAGGATTAACTCACTAATATCAAACGCTAAATTGAGCATGACGCAAGCCTACTTTGGTGCAAGACCCCTGATTTTTATGAATCAAGTCAATATATACCCTACAAGCCTGATAGGGATGTCAAAATGGATATAAATTATTGGATCAATCCAAACCAAACCAACCTATAAATTTTAATGAGTTAAAAATGGATATTATTAGATAATTGGGTTTAACGGGTAAGTGGATTTAATAAGTTGGTTTTTAAATGGATTGGGCTGATATGAGTTAATGGATAACCCAATCCAAACCATTGTGCTCTAATCCATTTTCTCCTCTTTACGTTTTTTCCTTTCGGTGAAACATACAACTTCATCGTCATCTCCTTTCTGGCATCATCGTCATCTCCTTTCCAACGATAAGCCAATCCAAATCATTCCTCTTTACGTTTTCTCCTTTTTTTTTGTCTCGGTATAGTCTTTATACTTATTCAAAGTTTTGCTTTTGTTGTTAGATCTCTGGATTGTTATAGTTAAGAGTATCAACATTACAAAAAGAAAAAACAGAGTAATATTTTGGGTTTTGGATGAGCAGATGGTAACGTCCATGAACACTAACTTCATAAAATTTATTTGTGGATAATATTTTATATAATTTATATGTGAAATACTTGTATTTCGGTAATACATATGGATAATGAAAGTGTCTTTCACTTCACTGTAAGTAGTCGGAGGTGTCTGACTAAAAAAGAAGTAAAAACAGAAATAATGAACGTCGATGCGATAAAGGCACGGTCATGCTCCGTAGACCCGATCCATAAGATCGTTCCCTCCTCTTTCCTCAATTTTTAGCGCCAACGTTGAAGTTTTGGCGGCCGATCAAAAATATTTTGAAATTTTGAAGATTTTAACCCCCAAATTAAAAAAATTCTAAACATTTCGTTACCAGAGAAAGAAGAAGAAGAAGAAAGATACCTCCCCCCTCAGATCTTTATCTTCCTTACACACTCTCTCTCCATCCTTACTTTATTTGATTTTCTTGCCTAATGATAAAGTAACCTAATTCGAAGCTCACAATAGTCACCGAAGAACTCGAATCTACCGCCATTTCTGGGTAAAATTAGGATCTGCGAATCATGGTGAGAATCCAGAATGTAGAATCCTTTTACGCTAAGCTTCGTGAATCCGCCACTTCCTCGTCTTCTCAGAATCCTCTCCTCATATTCCCTTCATCATCTGACGTCGATTCAATTTGCGCCCTCAAGGTCATAACTCACATCCTCGAATCCGACTCGATTCACTATTCGTGTTTCCCTGTGTCGTCTTTCCTTGAGATCCACAAGTACGCTGGTCCTGGGCTGTGTTCTTCCTCGGAGAGTCCTGTCACCATACTGTTGATTAATTGGGGCTGTCACCGTGATTTGAAGCTTGCGTTGAAGCTAGGTCCTGCGGCTCGTGTCTTTGTGGTGGATAGTCACAGGCCTATTCATTTGCATAATCTTAGTGATGAGAATCAGCTGGTTGTTGTTCTTCACACCGATGATGATGAGAGGCAAGCGGATCTCGCTTATGATTTCGATGTCTTCAAATTGGCCAACGAGAGCTTTCAGATGCATCAAGAAAGAGGTGATGAATCTGATGGCGAAGAAGAAGAGGAGGAGGAAGAAGAGAGTGATGATGGTGATATGCCAAGTAAGAGGAGGAAAATGGGTGATGGTGTGAAGCTTTTCAAGAAGCTAAAGAGGGATTATTACAAGATGGGGACTTTCCACGGGAAGCCATCTGGGTGCTTGTTGTTTGAGCTGTCTCACTTGTTGAGGAAGAACACTAACGAGTTGCTCTGGCTCGCTTGTGTTTCCTTGACTGATCAGTTTGTTCACGAGAGGTTGACTGATGAAAGATACCAAGCTGCGGTTATGGAGCTTGAGCAACACATCAATAGCTCTGGGAACATTGACAAGATCACTTCCGTTACTCTCAAAGATGGAACCAAGGTCCGAGCGCCTGACTGTTCAAGAATCTCTTACGAAGAAGAGCCTAGGCTTATGTTGCTGAGAGAGTGGAACCTCTTTGACTCCATGCTTTGCTCCTCATACATTGCAACTAAACTGAAGACATGGAGTGATAACGGGATCAAGAAACTTAAGCTTCTTCTAGCACGTATGGGGTTTGCGCTTATCGAGTGCCAGCAGAAGTTTCCTTACATGAACAACGAGGTGAAGAGGAAAATGAAGCAAGAGTTTGATCGTTTTTTGCCAGAGTATGGGCTAAATGATTTCTACTACAGGAGTTTCTTGCGCCTTCATGGATACAGCTCAAGGGTCTCTGCAGCTGATGTTGTCTATGGTATTACAGCGCTTCTTGAATCGTTTCTCGGTTCAGGTGGCTCCTCTGCTTCAAAACAGTTTGGAGAAGCTTATGATGCTTTGTCATTGAACAATCTGGATAAACTTCGTTCTGGTATGAAACAAGCAATCAAAGTACAAAGAGCAATTCTTAGGCAAGGAAGTGCAGCAATCACCAAAACCGGATGCATCCGAAGTGGAAGGAAATTCAGATGGGTGAAGGTTGAAGATTCCACTGATGCCAAGTATTTGGGATATCCTCAGGCCTTGACCAAATTCTGTTACTTTCTAATGGATGCTTTGAGAGAGAAAGGAGCTAGGATGAAACCGATGCTATGTGCCTGCGCATCCCAACAACCAGGGAAGATACTTGTGGTTGGAGTTTGTGGGAAGCCGAGGCTTGGTGCGGTAAGAGGGAATGCGTTTGGTAATTCTTTCAGAAAAGCAGCTCAAGAGAGTAGAGCTGATTACTTTCATGAGCTATTTGAGTCCTCATGGATCGTCTTGGATGCTTCTGCGGTTAACTCTTTCATGATTAGATTAACTGAGAAGCTTTGACATACAACTCTCAAGGTATCTTTTTGTGATTCGACTCATTGTGTTTTTCATTTTCTAGTTTTCAGTTCTTTTTATCTCACATTGTTACAAGCCTTTGTAATAGGCAGAATCTGTTATCAATCATGTAACTTGTTGAATCAAATAACAATAGAGCATTATGTGGAAACGATTAAACCCTTGAAAAGTTTCTACCAGCTCTTATGTCAAAGTAACTCATTTATATTAAAAACAACTGAACAAACAATCTTTCTGTTTTGAGTCTTGGATAAGATACACGCAGAGACACAAGACAAGACGGGAGGAAGACACTAAGATGAAATGGGTTTGGCTTAAATCCTCAACATTTGTACAGAAACAAGAACGAAAACTCATAAGTTCCACAAAGAATACTCCAATAATTCCTGTTCTCTCTAGTCTAACCCAAATTTATATTGAAAAAATGAGACCTGACTAGACTCGTGAAGCAAAACCATCAGCGACACAGATAGAAACTTGAGACCAAAATGGCTTTAGAGATTGGAGGGCTTCTTTCTCCACAGGGTTGTTCCGCGGTTGATCTCCTGACCATCTCCAGACAACCTTAGGAGATGTAAGAACTGGCTATCGTTGTGGCCATGTGTGCCTGATGTTGCAGAGCCATTGGTCCCACCAATCTCTGAGGTGGTAGTGGTGAGTGAATCCACCACATCGTCTTGTTGACATTCTCTTCTGTAATCCAGAGTTATGACCTGAAGTTCATGCGTGTCTACAATTTCTTGAGGTATGCTCTGCCATAACCAATGAACAAGATCATATGATTACTTACGTTAAAAATAAAATAAAATTATCGAGCTTTTATAGTACTAAAAATAGTCTGGTGATTACCTCAAGAACCCATCCAATATAGGTGACATTATTGACATGCTGGTTCATGTCCAGATCAGCTCGTCTAGGCTGCAAAAGACAT
The DNA here is from genome assembly GCA_012274485.2 of Sinapis alba. Taxonomy (NCBI): domain Eukaryota; kingdom Viridiplantae; phylum Streptophyta; class Magnoliopsida; order Brassicales; family Brassicaceae; genus Sinapis; species Sinapis alba. The sequence continues at coordinate 42,100 of MU106153.1, read as the reverse complement.
TATTACAAAAGTCTTAGAGGAATACTGAAGCCTAAAGATAGAGAAAGAGTCATACGATTCTGTTTTTTTTTTACCTTAAGCCCAATCATCGAATACTGAGCCGGATCTTCGAGTTTTGGGATTTTCTTCAAGCTTCTGTTATTCTCCTCAGGAAATGCTAATCTAAAAGATATACATCAAATATATAAGTTAGCATTCACGATTAAATTGACCAGCAAGCATATCACTGGAAATAATGGTGTGCTAAAACCTGAGTTCTTTAGGACAGAAGACCAAGTACTCGTCCCGAACATCATCAGAAACTTTCTGAAGCCGTCTTGTGTCTTGATTCATCATCACCCACTTGCTGAAACATACGTCAAACAACAAATCAGGACTGTAGCATAAAATCCAAATTACCGAAACCTATGTCTTAACATAAAAACATTTGACTCCAACATCCACGTCTAGTATAAAAGGTCCCAAACAAAAACAGAAAGCTAACAATGATGAAAAGGAAACCTTGTAGCACGGCCAGTGATTTCACCCGTAGCAATGTCCTTAAGAATCCAATCACGCCTTGTCCCGATCCTTCCTTCACTCTGACACCATGTCTCTATCTCAACCACATCACCCCTGTAACCAAAGATTCCTCGTTAGTGTTCATCAAGACACACACATATATAGATAGATTAAAAAAGAAAACGAAGCAGAAACAATACCAAGCAGGGTACTTGTAGATCTCAATGTGCATTCTCGCAGTGACCCAAATGAGATGCAGTTTCCTCATGGTCGGTGTTGTCGCAAATCCATCAGTCGAAAATCCAACGCTCTGAGCATGATTACATCCCACCTCCTATATACATCAACCCAACAACAAAGTTCTTGTCTTTACAAATTCACCAATCAAGATTCATACAAAGATTGATACTTTGACTATACATATAACGAACTGATGATTTTTAGAAGGAAAAGAAAAACGACATGTGCGTGACATTCGAGAAGACCAAACCAATCATCGAATCAAAGAATTTTTTTTTAAAAAAACCTGCAAAAGATTAGCGATGGTTTCGACAGTAGCGGTTTTGTTACTCCCCACTTCGTAGGATCTGACGATGAACTTCTCCTTATACGATAAACCATCCTCCGTCAAGCTACCCAATCGGAGCTGATCCGCGAGTGTACCCAAACCTTGTTCTGCTCGAACCACACTCCCTTGATCAGCAGATACGGTCGCTCGCAAAGGATCGAGAACCGGTTTCCTCAGATGAGAACAGGACACGGAGGAGACGGTTCTCCGATGTACCGGATCCGGTTGATGAGAATGCGAGAAGAAGCTCTGTAACTTATCAGTCGCATTACACGAGAGCTTCAACATCTTTTCGGGATCGAAGAAGAAAATGTGAGACGAGAAGCTTCTTTGCTTTTAACTTTAATAATAAAGGTTTGAATCTGTAGTAAGTGTCTCTCCGATGGGTCCGAGGTGAACAAGGAAGGCAAAACCAATAACGAAGACTTTTTTACTTTGCCACTTGGTTGTGTTTGAATTTACGGTTTTGCCATTGTTAGCCAATTGTCAAAAGGCGAGATTAGAAAAAGCCTGGCTCAGTGGCTTGTGTCTATGTTGTGTCTCTCAGTTTGTAATGTAGCAAGCACGTGTCTTTCACTCTGTTCTCTCCGTTTAATCACGTGATTTGATTTTGCAATTAATTTGTTATTGTTTTCTTTTTCAGATTTGATTTGTTGCATTGTTGAAGACTTTCTCTTCTTCACATGTATTGTTGAGATTTTTCATATATTCTCTTACGCATCACGAAATAGTATATTCAAATTTATTGTCTACCTTCTGAACCACTACCACACCAACTGTGTCGGACGATACAACCAATATCACACAATTTTATATAAAATAATAATAATAATCATCATTATTGCTGGTAAACTCGGTATCCAAAATATTTTAAGGTATTCAGATCTAGATTTTTATCCGGTGGATCCATGATTTTACTATTCTTATCCGGATTCGAGGTTTTCAGATATTCGGGTGTCAGATATCCTCCTAAAAATGTAATATCCAATGGATATCCGGATCTGGATTAGAATCCTTAAAATAAATAAAACTAATATTAAAATATATATAAATATAAAAAATTATTTAAAAATAAAAGTAATATAATGTTTTTAATTATTTTAAGTATAATATTACAAATTTATATTTATATAATATTATAAAAATATAAATATAACAAATAAAATTAGTTTTTATATATATATTACTATTTTTAAAAGAGTTATCAATAAAAAATATAGATCAGGATATCTGGACTGAAAAATCGAGATATCCGGATCCATATTCAGTTTTGACGGATCCAACATTTTACTATCCGGATCCGGATTCAGCCCCTCCGAATATCCAGATTTTCGGAGCGATCTGGATCAGATCTCGGATCTCGGATAAAAGTCTCAGGCCTACATGTAGGCTGTATATAAACAATTAAATATTTCATATTTAACTATTTTAATAAATTATATTTATAGTTTGTAGTATTAATTAAATTTAATAATACATCTTTGTTTTAATAAATTATAAATAAATATATGTTTTAAAATATATTTAATACTAATATAAAATATTTTGAATTAAACTAACTAAATAACTTATTTAAAATCATATGTCTAAATATTAGTATTCTACCACAATTTTCGTATTATGTTTTATCATCTCCCAAAGTTTCGTATAAAAACACGTAAATAATTTTTTTCCGACCCGTTTCAGCTAAAATTGGTCTTGTTTAAAGGGTTTAGAAGGTGGTTATAAAAGAGATTGATGAATTTAAGAGCGTCATTATCGCAGTATTTAAGGAGGGTTTCTTAAGTTAATTGTAATTAAAAATAAAAGAAAATTCCTTATTTACCGAAGCAACGTCCCTTAATTAAGGGTTTTAAGCAACGTTTCTTACGTACACGCGTCACACATTCAATGCTTCCTATTCTTTTTTTTTTAACATCCTCCTACTCTCTCTCTCATCTCTCTCTCTCCCTGCTTCGTTTATTCCGTCAGTTTCAAATCCTTCAACCGCGGCGAGGAAAGAGACTACCGAGCCTTTGAGCTGATCGGAGCGAGCGTTAATGGCTGCGTGGTTTTAGCGAGAAAGAAAAAGACTTTGGGGAGAGGATCGGTCGTGAAGATAGCAGAGATGAAAGGCGCTCTCGGAGTGCTGATATACGACGAGAACGACGGTGATGGACTCGGAGACGTCTAGAGAGGCACGGTGATGAGAGGTATCGGCGATCCGATTAGTCTTAGTTGGCCCGGAATCGTCGGAGGAGGAAGAAGAAACAAAGAAGAAGAAAAGACTGCAATGGAAGGGGAAAAAAATTCAAGGTTCTTAATCAAGTTTCTTAACAAAATAAACTTCTAAAATACTATTAAAAATAAATTAAGAGACCCATTAGGGTATGCACGATAAAGATGCTCTAAGAAATTTTAGCGGAAGAAACAATCAAATTTTGATTGATGATCATCGAAAGAAATATATTAACATAACATGAACTAAATAAAAACAATGAAAGAGAAAAAATTAATATATATATTTTTTAGAAATAATTTTTAAAACTTTTTACTCAGATATAAGAATAAACTATTCTTCATTTTTCTTTTCAGTTATAACGCATGTGTTCTATAATTATTTTAGGTAAACATATTTGAAAAATATGAGACATTATGTCTAAATTTTTTAAGTAAACTTTTCCTATATCTAAATTTTTGAAGTGAACTTTTACTATATGGTGTACATTTACTGAAAAATTGATGGGTTTTAAGGTTACTATACTTGTCTAAGGAAGTATCGATCGACACTTGGTTATATCGATCGACACTCATTTCTTATTCACACGCGAGAGTTGGAACATAAGACTTAGTTATCTGATAAGAGTTACAGCGAGAGTTGAATATCTTAATTTAGTATTTGAGTTCTATGACGGTTTATCACGCACTTTTAGCATATATACATCATAATTCTGATTGTCTGAAACCTTAAGTCTAGGTATTTTCTCATATCTTCTCACAACCAACAAATTACTTGTTTACTGCTATTTAGTGCTTTATAATTGATTACCTAGCTTAACCTTGATTTATATAGTCTATTTTGTGTCCACGTTTTCTGGGGATTAGATCCATAAGTACTACACATAAACCTCTTATTTGAGAGAGAAAGTTCCTATAGGATAATTTGAGCGATATCACTCTCTTCCCGGTGTCGCAACCATATCCTCAACACTGTCCGCCGTCAGTGACTATCTCTTTTTGGCATCCAGCCATCTAGTTATTTTACTTTTGTTGAAATTTATTTTACTATTGCTTTTAAAATAAATACATGAGAATGTATGCAAGTTTGTGGGTCATTTTAGTGTTATTGGCAAAATCATTAATACTTATGGTTACTAAGGACTAAAGAAAAATATCACACTCATCAAAAACTAAAGTGACCATGTCTTTTAATAAAAACTCACAGTGACTTTATACACAAACTAATTAGCTGAAATTGGGCCATCTCATCAGTAGACATCTTTCTTCAGAATAAAATAAATGTTTGTATCATTCAATTCTTGAGCCATAATGCCATCACAAACATTAACCATATGGGTTAAATTATCACCGACTTAAGAAGATAGTCTCAATGTCTTATGTTATCGACTTAAAAGAGTATTGCCAAATCGCATTTCAAAGATCCAATCAGCCTTTGTTGTTAGAAAACAAATCACATATAACATTATGATTTCTTAAGAGATATTTCATGCGCTTCAAACAAAACTGGGAGGAAGGAATAAGATTATGTAAATTGAAACGGACATGGGCAAACCATATGATAGGATGAAATGAGATTTCATTAGAGCTGAATGACCAGCCCATAGGCAATACTTTCCCAGAGAAGGGACTACATCAAGAAGTCCTTTGTCTACTTTCATATTTATTCTATGCATGGAACCGCTCATGTAGAGAATCAAGTGAAGATAATGAGGATGTCGCTCTCACACGCTAGCCCTCCAATATCTCACCTTCGTTTGATGATGATATCATTTTTTATAAGGCGAAGCTCCGTGAATGTGAAAATTTTATAAAAGTAAATATAGTATTTTTAATTATTTCTAAGTATATTATTACAAATTTATACTTATATAATATTATAAAAATAAAAATATAACAAATAAAATTAGTTTATATATATATTACTATTTTTGAAAGAATTATCAATAAAAATTATGGATTCGGATATCCGGATTGAAAAATTAAGATATCCGGATCCGGATTCGGTTTTGACGGATCCAATATTTTACTATCCGGATTCAGATTCAGCCCCTCCGGATATCCGGATTTTCGGAGCAATCTGGATCAGATCTCGGATGGAATCCGGATCTCGGATAAAAGTTTGAGGCCTACATGTAGGTTGTATATAAACAAATAAATAGTTCCGGATTTGAAAAGATTAAAAATTTATTCTAAATTCAAAATTTCATGAATAAGATCAGAAGAAAATGCAGAAAAATATTGGTTTATTATTCTCATTGATGTGGATAGTCCACATATTATCATGTCGTTTATTTTTTTCTTAGAATAAGGATTTTTCCAAATCAAAATTGTATTTAGAATCTATCGGTTCTGAGATTAGAAATAACACTCACCCTAATTATTTGGCTCAATGGTTCAAAGTTCGAGTCACTTGGCTTTAGGTTTTCGTTTTCTAGTGACGTGATTACACTACTGGATACATGATGAATTAGAAACTGAGAAGTCAGGAAGAAATAAGACACAACTAACTAGTCTTGAACTCGAACTAGTGATTTGGAGTAGACAGTAATGAGATGATAGTGGTTCGCATAGTGGCCCAGCGTACAAACTAGATAATCAGCTCAACTAAATAATTTGATAATCCCCCTTAGACCTGCTTCCTTTAATCGAGGGATTCAAAGAATATAAACAAAAATCATAACTTAATGAATAAGTTAAAACCCGACAATAATTAGTAAAGCCCAAAAGAAAGCCCATAAATACGTTTCTTTAGTAAATGTATAGAAGATGTAAAATGCGCTGCATCACATAGCTTATATGGCATCACGACGACTGACAACCAAGAGATTATGTAACCATGTACAAACACCTATTTACACTAAATCTTTTTCAAGGTTACATTCATACTTCATATTACATGTTGATTCAACTCTAAATGTGTTATGTGTACATGTGATAAATGAAATCGACAACTAGCTGAGCTAGAAAGTGAGGAAGGTGTAAGACCTGCCTCCCCCAAAACCGACCGGGGTTTAGAGCGCGGACTTAGGGTCCCGTTTCTGCATCAAAACGGCAAGCCATCGAGTCCCGCAATGGTCCAAAAATCCTCAAACACATTCCTTCGATTCAAATCCACCAAGCCAACCAATATCCAACATTTCTATTCATAGTCCTGCAACAAGGAGAGGACATGAAAAGGGAGAAGAGGGTATGAGTAAATGGATTACTCAGTGAGATGGCTTCTAGACCAACCTCTCCGCATGACCACCCATATATTTTAACGCAGAACGAGGACTGATTAGCCGCACGAACATTCCATAAGACTCTAATACGAATAACATTCAACCACGCTACACACACATACAATCACGAACACACATTTCCACATGTTTCACACATCCCCTTGCTGTCCCTCCAAGGCCATCCCGCCCGGACACACAACGTCGCCAAACTGGCACACACACACGCCAAACCGACAACACCACACTCCCTCTACATTCGCCACCTAGTGGCAACTCACATACAACACATAGTCCCATCCTAAAGCTAAATCATCTATCCCATTCAAGATTCTAATAACCTAGTCATTTAATTCTTTCTATCAACCTAGCTCACAATTATGTTATAAACAATCATCAAATAATAGCGCAAACAATCTCTCACATCAACACAATCATTTCATTAAGTCCTTGAACAGTATGAGCGTTTTTATGCAGTATGTCATATGTATCTAACAACCTAGCATCGATCCTAACAGACAAACAAGACTAACCAGTCCTAATCCAGCATCCAACTATATAAAAAGTCAAGGGAAGAGACTGGTTTCAAGACCAACTCACCTGAATGGAAGATCTGGAGATTGATCTGTCTTAGATCTAGATTTGGGATGCAGATCTGATGTTGGGAACAAGCAGAGACGAACAACCACAACATCAACACTCCTCGACATCTCGGTGGAGGCGAGCGACGACCAATGGCTTTGACCATGCGTCTCCCATAGTGGTGCTCTAGCAATCCAGCTCCAGCATGGCAAAGAAAGATAGACACGGCTGCTTGAGCGCGAGGAGAGAGAGACATATGGACAGAGAGAGAGACCCATGGAGAAAGAGAGACAGAAGAGAAAGGAGACACCTTGGTGGTTAAGGTTTTCTAATCTTTCTGGAACTCTGCATGACTTTGCGCTGGATTTCTAATAGAGAAGAAAAGAGATGAAGGATCTCTATTTATAAGAAAAAGAGGGAAAACCCTAAATTTAATCCAAATGGGTCCTGGACCTAGCATGCTTTCCTTTAAAGATTTTTTGGGGGGGGCTTGTGAGATAAGGATCTTACAATTCTCCCTTGTTAATGGGAATTCAACCCGAATTTCGAATACCCTCAGACTCAAAGCTGTAACACCCTGTTCCACATACATTAAAGACACAACAATCTTTGGGGAAAGAACTCAAGACTACCTGAAATTTTACTCAAAGATCTTAAAGACAATGAATCAATATAGGAGTAGGACCACAATAGAATAAGTAAAAGCTTGAGGCATACTACTCAATCGTCAGAAACCTTAACATAAGAAATGAACACCAAAAAGACAACATAGAAAAGAAAGACACTTGCCGTACTCCTAAGAAATGAACCTAGGGCCTCAGCTAGCCACTATGAAATGGAGAAGCGCCTTTCGACTTGGATCAATGATCGGTGGAGCAGGGAACTCTAGCTGGCGATCCTGGTTCATCTTTCACTGCGGATCTTCAGACATGTTCTCCTCTGGTTCAGAGGTCAAGATATCAATGGCTTGACTAACAATCAACTTCTCTGCTTCCATTGCTTGACCAGCCACCTGTCTCACCCAGGAAAACTCCAACGGTTCCATAACACCATTCAATTCAACCCGATTGTCCTCACGGGGCCCCTCCAAATACAACTGACACCATCCCTCCGTAGGTTTCGTCTTGCACATCTTAGCCATAGCCAGGAACTTTTCAGTGTAATCCTTGGCTGAACGAGATCTATGCAACATCTGAACTATGGTTCAACACTAGCTCTATTTGGAACCTCTTCCTAGAGTGTCCACATCTGCAATGGGGGTCTTTCGAAGACTACTCTACTTCCTCCTTGGCAGCCCCCCTCTCTGCAATGGGGTCCGACCACACCTTCTTTGGGCAGTCACATCCTTGCTTGGCTGGTGTCACCTCGGACTCGGGTTATGACGACTAACAAACTCATTTTGCACACCTCTGACGATGGGGCAACAACACACTGGGCTTCACTTCTCCTTTCAGTTTTTGCATAGATGGGTTTACTGACACATGAAATGGTACCCTTTGGCCCATAGTGTAACCCCCCCCCCCCCTCCAGATCTGATTTAACACGTTGATCAGTTTTCCGTGCAACAATCAAACAAGAACATGCACGACGAACTAAAGAACTTTGACCAGCTCAAAGATGCCACAACTAGCGAAAACATCCTACAAGTAACCGGATCCGATCAAAACCATAACAGAAGCATAAACATGATATATGGTTGGTGGTTTTCAAAACATTCCACAAAACTTTAGAGGCGCCACAAAATTTCACAAATGTTTTCGCAAACTGAAATAAGGATTTCGCAAGGGCGGAAACTAATCTCTCACGAAGTAGCAAGAGATCTTAGCATGGGCTCTGATACCAAATTGTAAGAACCACCTCCCCCCCCCCCCAACACCCACCGGGGTTAAGAGCGCATACGTAGGGTCCCGTTTCTATGCTAATAAGACAAGCCATAAATTCCCACCAATGGTCCTAGAATTCCCAAACGTATTCCTTCGATTCAAATCCACCAAACCAATCCAACACTTCTATCAATAGTCATGCAAGAGGGAGGGGAAATGGAGAGGGAGAATAGGGCATGGCTAAAGGTATTACTCAGTGAGATGACTTATAGACCAACCTCTCCGCATGGACACCCATATAGCCCAATGCAGAATGAGGACTGATTAACCGCACAAACGTTCCACAAGACTCGATTACGAATAACATTCAACTACGTTACATACACATACCATCATGAACACATATTTCCACAGGTTTCACACATCCCGTTGCTTTCCCTCCAAGGCCATCCTGACCGGACACACAATGTCACCAAACCGGCACACACACTCGCCAAACCGGCACCACTCTCCCTCTACACTCGCCACCCAGTGGCCACTCACACACAACACATAGTCTCATCCTAAAAATCAACCATTTATCCCATTCAAGATTCTAATAACTTAGTCGTTCAATTCTTTATATCAACCTAGCTCACAATCAGGTTATAAACAAACATTAAACAATAGCGCAAACAATCTCTTACATCAACACAATCAGTCCATTAAGTTCTTTAACAGTATGAACGCTCTTATAATGCAGTATGTCATATGCATCTACCAGCCTAGCATCAATTATGATCTAACATCCTAACAAAAAAACAAGACTAAACAGTCATAATCCAACATCCAATGATATACAAAGTCAAGGGAAGAGACTGGTTTCGAGACCAGCCCACCTGGATGGAAGATATGGAGATTGATCTGTCTTAGATGTCGATTTGGGATGCATATCTGATCACGGGAACAGGCAGCAATGAACAACCACAACATCAACACCACACGGCATCTCGGTGGAGGCTTGGACGATCGGCGGCTTGGACTTGGCGGCTCTCGTGGTGACACTCTGGCAATCCAGATCCGGCGCGGCGAGGAGAGAGTGATGCGTCTGCTCGGGTGTGAGGAGAGAGAGAGAGAGAGACACAGGGAGAGAAAGAGACAAGAGAAAGGAGACACCTCAGTGGCTAGGATTTTCTAATCTTTCTGAAACTCTGCATGTCTTCACTCTGGATTTATGATGTAGAAGAAAAGAGATGGAGACTCTCTATTTATAAGTAAAGGAGGGGAAACCCTATGTTTAACCCTAGTGGGTCCTGAAACTAGCGGGCTTTCCCTTTAAAACAAAGAATTTTTTGGGCTTGTAGGATATGGATCTTGCAAAAGGTATGAGAGATATCCATGATGGCATAATATGCTAAATCCACTGCGTTCAGTTGATACATTGAAAGTTATCAAAGACGCGATTAGACTTTATTGAACAACTGGAGAATACAATCCAGAAAAAGTATGTGGAAAAACAAAGGATGACTTGCCAAAAATAACTAAAAACTTAATTTTGATTGCAAATATATACCCTAAATTCAATCAAATGCAAAAGTAGCTCAAAGAGTATTAAATTACAACTAGTCTCTTATGACCAATCAAAAACATGTACCTACGATTATAACTCTGTGAAGTCTTCTAAGTCTTCTCATGTATTTAATTTTAAAATTAACTTATAAAATTTATAAAAAATAAATTTATAGAAAATAAATTTAAATCATATAGTTCCAAACAATTCTAAATTGTGTAAATTAGATTTACTAAAATTGAATTGCTTTGAACATATATGCGAGAATATAAATTATAAATCATGGTTGTCTTTGGTTTAGGGTTTGGTAACATATGTTCTAGTAATATTTGTATTTTTAGGGTTGATTTTAGAATATTTAATATATTTTTGAAATTTAAATGTGACATATATGTCTAGTATTTTAGTAGATTAAAAACTAACTTGCTTCTTTTTTTAGATCTGAAACCGTTGTGTTGTCGTTGGTATCCACCGTCGGTAAATATATTTTTTTCCTGTCTAGTTTTCAGGGTTTGACTTCAGGCGAACTGTAGTACCGCTGTTGAACCCTAAATATTGTCATTTGACTTCTTCTTTCCAATAGAGTTTGGTAGATCTGCAACTATTGATGTTGTCGGTGAACCGTAACTCCTCTTCTTCTGACAATAACTCCTATGCTTTTGACAATAATTTATTCCTTTTGTTTAAGTTATTTGGGGTTTTCTTCAGATTTATAACAATTCGATGTATTAGAGATTCTCTTCTGATCTGTAACATTTGTTGTTAATCTAAAACAATTTTCAGATATGTGACCGTTTAATTTTATTAGGGTTCCTATGGAAAATTTCTTGGAAGATTTCATGGAAGGCTTTATTGAGGATTTCATAGAAGATTTCATGTAAGACTTATATTTGGTTATCCAAAATATATTTTTCCCATGCTTCACATCCGTTCTAAGCTTCCATCTTCATCCATGAGCACAACAGTTTTCTATAAGTAGAGTTTTATTTGACTTGTATATTTTGAAGGAGAATTTACACATCGCAAATTTCAACCATAATTCTGAAACTAGTGCATCTCTACTAAAAAAACTCTGTTTGATATAGAAATTGTTGGTCAATGTCCCATTCAATCTTTCTCCTTCACCACCATATGTTATTTACAAACCCTCAAAACACATAGCATCTGCTTCTTCATCATCCTCATCTTGTAATCTTCACCATCATCACCTGCTTCAGCAACACTAGGAAAATTAGCATCATGCTCCCCATAACCATTTTCCTCATGAGGAAAATTATCATTATCTTCTTCCCCTTCATCATCTTCTTTCCCTTCATATGAAACTTCATTAAAATGTTCACTTGCTTTGTTTTCATCAATGTTTGAATCACTGACGGTTCTCATCTTGCCTCGGCTTGATACACAAAGACGTACAACATATGTTTTACTTATCTCATCAAGTTCTGAACTTGTTAATCAATTTAAACATGCATATGAGGAGTATATGGAGCCATATATTGCATCATTTTGTTTGGTAATGAGTAGGTTAAATCCACCAACTTTGTGTTCGTCTAGATTATTATTTTTTGAGTCATTTCAACAAGTTTGACATGTGTAGAACTATTACTCGAAAATAACATTTTCGGTCCTTTGACATTATTAACAATAAAATCCCAATAATTGTCTTTCACGAAACATTCTTCATAGACTACTTGTAACTAAAGTATCATCTGCAAAAATACATTAGTAAACATAAAACATCATCTTTAAAAAAAAACAGAGAAGATTTCTTAAAGTGTTTGCTCTCATTAGCTAGAATTATTAATAAACATGAATGTTTGCAACATCATAATAACCAATTAAATTATGAATTTCATTCAAAAGATCCAATATTGACTAATACACATGAATTAACAAGAAAAATATCTAAAAATCATTTTAAATTTGGAGAAAATATTAATTGTAAAACACTAACATAAAAGACTTCTATAGAATTCTTTTATTTAAGTTATTTTTGCAATTATAAATTAATGAAGAAGGACTTCTTAAATTTAAGAAGTCTTTCTTATGAAATTATTATGTTACTTTTGTATTTGGTACTAGAGAGAGAAGTCTTCTTTGATAATCAGACATATTTGTAACTGATCGAAATTTTACAAAAGTTTTAACTTTTCCAAAGAAGCTTACACAAATTAGACTTCTATAGAAGTCTTCATAGAATGAAGTATTCTTAGTGTCACATGAAATCTTATTGTAGAAGACTTCTAAAATTCTGCTTTCAAAACTAAACTTCTCAAGAACTTTTCTAATTAATTAATTTTAATATTAATTTTTTATTTATTTATTGTTAACTTCAAAACTAGTATATGCAGATCATTTTCTACACTTCATAGACTTATGTGATTGTCTTCGTCGTAAAAATTTACCACGAACTAGCATCAAAGACACATAATTTTCCGTAAAACTTACATGTAATTTACGACGATAATTTTTGTGTACTTTACGAGGATGTATCCCTTGTAATTTTACTACGGGTTTACGACGAAATGTATTACGTGTCATTTACGACGAAAAACTGTCGTCGAAAGCTTACGAAGATTCAGCTTGAAAAGCGTGTTACAACGGAGGTATAATGACGAAACACTTATTGTGGTTAATTCCTCGTAAAGTTTTGTTTATGAGGAATTAACCAAGATATATGTAGTCATAAATTTTATGTTTTCTTGTAGTGTCTTACTAATTTATTTTGTTTCTCATTTTTAGCAGGATTTCACTTAAGACTGGGGTTGACAAAGAAGATGGAAGACACTTTCCACATACGACTGTCAACTCAATGAGTGAGAGTAGAACTGTGTTCATGGCAAGGTCATGAAGTCGATGAACCTGGACGTCTGGGAGGAGTTGAAGGTACATTAGGAAAAAACCTAAATGCAGATTCAATGACAAACCAATTCCTGTAACCGTTGTAGCGACCGTGGCAGAAAAGGAATGTAGGTCCACAACTTGAGGTTCACCAGTTTACCTTTTTAGGAACTTCATTAGTAAATTTTATATTTTTTGCAATAATTTATTTTATTATTATGTATCAATTTTAATATTTTAATAGATTGCAAAAAGAGATGGTAATCCCATCGACGGTTTGTCTTTTGTTGAAGGGGGCGTATACACACAATCAGACGAGCCAAGTTCAGTATCTTGCTATCAACGAAGTCATTCAGCTGGTTCAGTCCCAAGCAGACAATATTTGTCCCATGATTCGATGCCTTAAGATAGATACTTTTTAACAACTTGACTCAAAAACAAATAAACAACTTTATTCTTAAGGTACATCGTCCAATATTTGATTTTACTTATATTTTCAGTATGATAATTCTTTTTTTTTTGCATGCCGTTTCGAAGAAGAAATGTCGTTTGATGGGGTTAGATCTTGGAACCTGGTCTTCTTCTTCATTGGTGCAATTTTCTTACTCTGCTGATCCCAGTTGATTGAACAGCTTAAGAACAAAGGCGAACAAATCCAGGCGTTGGAGAACCAAAATGCAACAATCATGGACAAAAATTCAACGATCATGATTCAACTACGGAAATGAAAGGTAATTTAAAGAAAACAAAAAGTGGATGAAGAGTGTTTGAACCGAGTTAGTGAGACCGAACTCGTCGATGGGTTTCGACGGAAAGCGTTTATTCAATAGATGATTTACAAGAGGTGGAAGATATCTGAACAAGAAAGCCGATGATCGGCGAGTAGATCAAAAAAGTACAAAGCGGTAGTACAAAGTGGTGGTATTAGGTATGGAAAACCCTAGCCCTAGCTTCCTCCTCTTGTCACCTTCTCTTCCTCTTTATAGCTGATGCTCGTATGCTGGCATCCTGAGTCGGTCGCGATAATGGGCTTTTTGCTCGATGGACCGAACAAGTAACTTGTTCAGTTGAGCTGCTTTGGCTAAGCCGTTTTTAGTCGTTTCGACGACTAAAAGTAGTCTGGAGCCGAGCCGAATAGCCTTCAACGGCTAGGGATAATCAGGAGTTGGGCCGAGTAACCGACCTTCTAATCGCTTAATTGGCCTTAGGTAGCGGGTTGGACCGGCTTTTCGATGGGCCATGCGGGGATGCAATCCATCTCCTAGAAAAGGATGAAGTAGAAGTGGAGTAATAACTTCTGTTTTCTTTTATTTGAATTCTAAAACTTTTATAATTTAGTTTTTCTTTTATGAAAACTTTTAACTATTTAAATATTAATTATGTATTTTAGTTACACCATGTGGAATGAAATTGTTGAATCATTATACACAATGGACAAGTTGAAGACAAAAAGTGGATGACGTCTTCAACTTTTTTTAAAAACATTCAACAACTGAAATGTTGAAGTTATGGAAATTCCCACACCGCTGGAAGGCTACATATATTTTGGTATAAACTGAATGTATTTTTAATTAAAATATAAACTGAATATAAGATATTCTTTTATTAGCTACATATTTTTGGTATTTTTATTTTCACTCTAAATATTTAAGATCAATTATGTGATAGTAAGAAAAAAAATTCATAAATTATTTTTATATCAAATTTATTATTTTAAAAACTCTATAAATAAAAAAATATTTTATTTTATTTGGACACTAAAAATTACACTTGTGAAATATATTTCAATAATAGTCATTTTAATATTTATTACTACCATAAATATTAAAAAGGATAAATCCGTTTTTAAAATTTTTTAAGCATTAGTTATTTAGATTTAGTTACAATTTATTATTTTTGTTAGTATATAAAATATACAAATATAACAGAAAATAAAATAGTAGATTAGGGTGCTTAATTTTATTAAACAAAACTATTGTACATATAAAATTTGTGTGAATGTTGAACTAATAGATGAAATAAAGAGAAGATGATGTTGATTGATAAAAAATATAATTAGGATGTTGAATACTTATAATCATTATTCATAGCATTATGAAATTTTTTTAATTATCTTAATTAAAATATTATATTAAAAAATTAAAAAATTAAAAAAAAATTGTCAAATTTCTCACATACAATTCCAAAAGATTTTCAGACAAAATATTTATATGGGAAACATCAACTAAAGTTCGTCAAAAAAATTTTGGGCACACTTTGGTTATAGGAACTTGACGGATAACATTCATCAGGAAAATTCTCGACGAATATTCTCGATGGAGTTTTTTCATCGAGAATTTCTGATGAATTTGTGGTGATCAGGAATTTTCTCGATGATCAAATGTCCATCGAAAAAATACTCTAGGAATTATTGACGGTTGTTTTTCGAAAGATCTGTACGTCAGGAAATAAAACATCAAAATTCTTACTTAGCTAACTTTTAGGGGGAAAAAATCGGACGCAATGTTCAGTTACCTAAAACATCAAAATTCTTACTTGACTAAAACAAGAAGCTAATTATAACGAAACAATTGATGGAAGCTTATAACTAGGATTAACGTGTCATAGCTGAAAATCTAGATCTAAGAATGTGTTAAGTTGTGAAAAAATCATAATTTCCGAATAAAACTAAAACTAATTCTTAAAACTAACAGAAAAAAATTTGGATAGTTTGTTATTTTAACAGTTAAAACGTTACACCAACCAGATAGAAAATCGTAATTGGTGGAACTAAAATCCTCGAGTAAACCCGCTTGGTGGACCGAAATCTTTTAGCACTCAACCCCCCCCCCCCCCCCGAACCACTAGACCAACACTATTTAAGTTAATTTACAATATTACTTGGTTTACTTTATTCTAAATTCTCCAATAATATGATCTTTGCATCTAAACTATTAAAACTGAAGTACCCTGACTTTTCCTAAATAATTACTATATCACATGCCACTAAATTAATATCTACTAATTAATTAATCATAAATTATTTATTTTGTTAGATTGTTTTTGTCAAACATACCAAATTTAATTAAGTAAACATAAATCATTTATTTTGTTAGATTCTTCTCTAACAAACTTACCAAACTTATGATTATTTTTAAGCTGATTATTATCAAACCATATTTTACACTAAACATAAATAAGTTATTTAAAAATGACTACAAACTTTAAATGTTATATGTTCATATATATTATTATAACATTTCACATACAAAATATAAACTATAAATATTTTTATTAAAACGTATGAAGTTACTTTTTAAATATATGTTACATAATTTGATGATTAATACAATTCAAATACATATATTTGAATTATAAGAATATAACAATTGGGAGCTTGGGAGATTGATTAAATTATCAAATTAATTTGTTGGTTTATTGAAAATAAAATTATCATATTAATAATTTCAAAAGAAATTTAATCATCAATCGTTTGAATTCTCAAATCAATAAATCTAACTCAGTTATATATAATAAATTCTCATCTTCTAATTTAATTAGTACAATACTATATATATTTATTTTTTCTGGACTTTTATGCTGCAAAATTCTAAAATAAAAATAAACTAGCTTTATCTAATATTTATATTTATATATCAAGTTTTTAATTCAAAAATATATGTTAAATATAAGAAGACATATATATATATATATATTGATGTACACGATAAATACAATAATTCAATAATGCATAAATGAATAAATTAGTGTTTAAATAAATTTTAAAACTAATGTTTTAAACTATAAAAGATTAGAATCAATTTTTCATATTTTAAGGTAGATTTTCAAATTAATAAAATCTAATCTAAATTTTTTTAAACTGAAAATTTAATCTAAACTTATATTTTAAATTATAATAATATACACTGTTCAAACTGCCGAATAAACACTATTTTGTTTTCGACTCCAGAGCTGTAAAATCATGTTTATAAAAAATGAGAAATAAAATTGATAATTTAAAACAAATAAGCTAAATTTACAAATGCAAATTATATGATTATTATGTTTGGAAATACCAAAGTTTATAATTTGTTATATTATTATTGTTAAAGTATTTACTATTAATTTGATAATACAAATAGTAGTATATAAAAGTGAAAACAAATACCTGTGCAGGCGCATAAGTCAAGATCTAATTACACATTAATCTGCCTCTCAAGGCTTCTTCAGTCGTGTGCCAAAACAAGTCTACCAATATTCAAACTTTCCGAAGTTTTAGGTATGCCTATAATCAACCATGAATAATATATATATAGATACGTTCACGGTAAGTCACCATACAACTTGTCTCTAGAGGTTTTCTTGTGGCTAAAGAAAAGATCTGTTTCCCAATAGAAAACTCAAAAGAAGTCCTCTTCAAGTCTCATCTAAACACCACAGAATTACATTCACGAAACAGCTAACCTAGAAACTAATAATGAATCCAAGTAGTCTAAGTCTCTTCCTTGTTCAATCTCCCAAATGATCTTTCAGCAAATATCTTATGTTCCTGAGCTTTCTTCTTTGCTAAGGCTTCTTCATCGAGTATTTGAATAGGAAACCACTCAGGTAACTTGATTGAGTCTTTGTTACGGAAGTTCTCTAACACTGCTTTTGCTTTATGGCCGGCATAGTTAGATGCAGTGCCCATAGCAGCAAAAATGACAGAGTAGCGCAATGCACCATATGGACCTCCTGTACACCACATAGATGTCAGTTTCCAAGCTTTTAATAACCTAAAAGAGACATTCATGATAGAGTCCTTCCAGAAGAAGAAACAGTGAAATAGCAATGTAGCAAATATGATATAGAGGAAGACAGAGTAGAATAGAATAAAGGAACCTTGAAGTCTTCCAAGCAAAGCACCACTGAAAAGCCCTCCAATAGTTGAGTTCAACACATCATCATGTTCTGATCTTCGAGTTATCCTCACAAACTCACGAGCTCCTAACCAAAAACAAAAAGATTACGCTGACATCAAACAATGTCCACACTGTAAAACATAACAGTCCAATCCAATGGTGAGGACACAAATGGAGAAAGAGCAGACACGCTTTAAAGAGATATTGTTGTTGCATATTATAGCAAAGATAGGTACCGCAATAGCAACCAGCGACGATGGCGAAGTTGGTAGCATAAATAGTGGGAATATTGGGATAAGCTTTCCGGTGTTTAGAGACTAAACCAGCTCCTCCTCCAATAACTCCTGCACATTAACATTCTTTTCAGACAAGACATGTTGTTCTAGTACGTATATGCTATGATTCCCAATTAGTCCTGCATATGACCACAACAACAAGCTGCAGAATAGTAATCAAAACCAAAACCAAAGGCTTCTACTTTGGAAACTCGATTTTACTAGAACATCAACTTTCGCTACTTACTAGGAACGTGAGAATCTCAAATGCTTCAAAAGGGGATACTCAGAAACAGAGTATAGTATCCATATCACATAGTCTTTGAAGAAATAGATGAAGCTAATGTTACAGTGAGAGCAATGCGCGAAACCTGCGAGAAGGGTAGTGATCAACACACGCTTTGTCGGAGTAGTTGGCTCTACAATCGGCGTTGGAGGTGATAACGGCTGATTCTTTCGTTCTTGGAATTTCTGATCACCGGAGGCCATTTTGACGCTACGGCGGAGCTCGGGAGACTATATTTTCCTCTCTCGAAACGCGGACAGTCCAGTTTCACTGCTGTATTATGTGATTCGGGTTGATCCAAACCTGAAATTAAACCCTAACCCGAACTCGAACTTGACTCGATCATAACTCCTACTTAATTGAGAGATGATCCTGCACGATTCTTGAAATTTCAGATTGTTCCCAAATGTTTCAAACAAATTCGAAACTGGCCCTTCTTTCTATACATTCTTCAATGTATTCTAGTTTTTCAAAACGTGCAACAACTTCGTTAACCCACCCAAATTAACTTGAATATTACAATTTCTTTTATGAGGTTGTGAAAATTATAGAAACTGAGGTACATAATAACTTAAACTTCTTCGGCGAGCAAACATGAAATTCTACCATGCCACAACAGAACATCAACGTGTACCAAACCATATCAGTAGCTTGTGTTTGGTGGAAAAATGACCAGAAAATTAAAACATTTGTTGTTGATTATTTCTGGGAAAATGAGGGTCTCGCCTCTCGCCTTGCGCCATGGTGACACAAAGCGATCGCTTTGTGTATGAAGCCAATAACAGTAACTATCATCATTTTACTACACGTAATATTCAATTATCAAAAACGGTTATGAAAAACCTTGTACAACTCTTATTTAGAAGGTCAGATTAAAGTTTGGAGATAAATTATATGTGATGCCAAAACTTCAATCACAAACCTAGATCGGTTTAGTAACCTAATTGTGCACAAACCAATTTAGTTTAGCTTAAATTTGATAAGGCAGCGCTTTGGTCGCCATAGAGATTACTAAGAAAGCGCTCAAAGCGAGTGCTTTGTGTAGGTTGCCTTGCCTTGAGGTCTCAACTCAATGAGGACATCACAAGACCTCGCTTTGCGCCATGGTGACCAAAACGAGCGCTATTTTAAAGCAAGATCAAAATTGATAGGAGTAAAGCTTACGACATAGTGAAATAAAAATTTCTTGAGGCTATAATGCTGAAAATGGGATTCAACAAGAAATGGAAACAATAGGTAATGAGATGTTTGAGGCCGGTCTCTTACAGTGTTTTGGTAAATGAAAACCCCACATGACATATAACCCCTTTTAGTGATCCACTCTCGCCATATTTATTTATCCTTTGTACATAATTTATTATAACCAATATAAGGACAACATAAAATTCTGGACAGATCACTAAACTCAAAGTGGCCTAAGCAAATCCCTGATATCTCATTTATTATTTATAGATGATAGCCCATTTGTCTGCAAAGTATCTAGAACAATGCAATGGTTTACTAAACATTCTTGAGTCTTATGAGAATGCCTCTGACAAAGAATCAACTTTGAGAAATCAACCATTACTTTATAGAAATAGGTTCCTTCAGAAAGTACGGAAAATCTGAAGAATATATTAGGTATTAACATTACAAGCGGAAATGGAAAATACCTTGGAATCCCAAAACAACTTCAAGGATCGAAAAATCAAGTTTTCGCCTATGGTCAAGAAAATTTACACCATAAAGTCAATGGATGGACTGCAAAATATCTCTCTAAAGACGGAAAAGAAATTATGATCAAATTTGTAGCTCTAGCTATTCCGACATTCCCAATGTCGTGTTACCTCATTTCCAAAGGACTATGCAAAAAAAAAAAAAAAACTAGTGCAATATCAAAACTTTGGTGGAGTTTTGGCTCTAACTCAAAAGGAATGCACTGGATAAAACTAAAAAACTTTGGAGATTAGAACAAAACCAAAATTTTCTACTCACGAGACTCCTAAAAGGAAGGTATTTTTGAATTCACACACTTTCAAAGTGCCTAAGGCCTCAAGACCACTCTACGGTTGGAGAAGCGTTATGGAAGCAAAAGATTTGGTCAATAAAGGACTTAGACGTACAATCAAAACATGGGAACATACACTTGTATAGAAAGACCTGTGGCTACCTGACGTTACCGCAAAGCCACCTATTAAACCACAAGCCTGTGACCCAAATTTGAGTGTCTCTGATCTTCTTGATCCAGTGAGTAATTCTTGGGAAACTACTAAACTCAGAAGATTACTAGATCCACACGACATTCCGTTGGTGCACAACTTACACCTCAGCTGGAATCCCACACCGGATGAATATTGCTGGAACTTATCAACATCTGAAAAATACTCGGTAAAATCAAAATACATGCTAGCAAGATCTAAAAAGATAGTAAAACTTAGTTTCTAAAACCAGCTACCATCCCTTAATCCACTGAAGAAAAAAAAATGAAAAGTTAAAACAAGAAAAAAGTTTATGACATTGAGCTCGACATCAAAGAGGAAGAACTTACCGGCAACGGATTTCAACGACAACACAAACGATTTCGGATCTGAAAAAAAAGAATTTTAATCTACTAAAATCATCTTTGAACATGAAGAAGAAATAAGATTACCGGCGGTGTGTATCGCTGGAAATCATCTTCAGAATCGTCTTTAAAGAGAAATGGCTAGGGTTTTGTGTTTTATCAACAAATAGTTAAAAATACTATTTATATGTTCGGTAAATAATATGGTTAGGTTTACTGTAATTTGCTAAAATTTAAGATTCGGTTTGTTTTGGAAGATTTCCTGGAAGTTTTCAAACATAAATTACACTAAAAACTTTTTGGAAGACTTCATGGAAGTCTTTTCTTAAATTTTACCAAATTACAGTAAACGTAGAAAACTTTTTTGGAAGATTTTTTGGAAGACTTCTCTTAAATTTTACCAAATTACAGTAAACCTATAAGACTTATCTTCTAAATCCTAAAATTTACTATTCACCGAGCAGACTTATCCATAAGTCTTATAATGTATTATTTGTTAGAAGACTAAAGTCATCTAAACCCTAAACTCAAATAACTAATTAAATATGAACACACACTTCGTAAAACTTAAAATCAACTTTAAAAGTGTTTAATATACACAAAACTAAACACATATATGTAAAATTTTAATTTATTTGTTAAAAAAGTTAAGCAGAATCAATCAAAAATATCATTTCCTTACAAAATAATCATTTTCAAAACTTTTTCAAAAAATTTCAAGACAACCTTCATTAGTTTCTATAAATTTATAAAGTTTGTAAGTCATCAAAAATTAATATTCAATCATTAAAAATATTAAAATTAATTTATAAGAGCATAAAAATCATTTGTATAAGGAACAATATATCATTTTTAGGAGTTTATAAAAGTATTTATAAGGATTAAAAAGTTTTTAAATTATCTATAAGAGATAATAACTTATTTTCATAATTTATAAAACTATTTATTAGAATTTATGAAACTATTCATAAATTTTTTTAAAATCTTGTGATATGATTATTTATAAGAGTTAGATGGTAAGAGTTTTGTATATTATTTTTAAATGTATAAATGATTTTATAATAGGTTATAAAAGTGTAAAAATCATAATCAATCAATAATATTATTTTATTCACAAAATTATTATTTTCAAAACTTTTTCGAAAATTTCAAAGAAAAAAAATGTTCTGATTTTATCTAAAAATACAAATAAAAATAAACAAACTTACATCAATTACCAAATAATCAAAAATATATTATGAATCCAATAATAAAAACTTAACTTGAAACATCCAATTTAATTTTACATATTTTGAACATTTAATATATTTGAGGATTTCTAATTATTGAAAATCTAATTGGATAAAAAATTATTTTTACATCATTTTAATAACTAAAATAATTATTAACAAACAAATTAAAAATATCTATAACTAAAACTTTTATATCAGTTTATGTTACAAAATTAAAACAATTTCATAAACTTTTTATTTAAAACAAAAAATTATTATCAGATAGTTAAACTATATATTTAGTAGAAATCCTTTTTCATGGTTTACAACTAACACAATTTTACATATAATATCAAACTTCTTATTATCATTTTAAATACAAAGAGTATTAGTATGAGTGTGTATTGATGTATAAACTAATAGATATTGAATCTTAAAAAAAATATGGAAAATTTTGTTAAATTAAAGGAAATTTACATATATATATATATATATATATATATATTGATGTTTCTTTTTTTCATGTAAGATATGTTGATATAATCAAATAATAAAAATATATAAAATCTGTTTATTTAAATAAAATACCTATCAAACAATTCACATTCAATTTTTAAAAACTTAAGATATATTATAGTATGTCAAAAGCATAAAATACCACATTATATTAAATTTTAAAAATTATTTGTACTCACGAATTTGCCGTCAGGTGAAGAATTAATTAATTAAAGATAATGTTTCTTTAGTGTGGGGGATGAATCCAATTGCTCAGACTACTCTAGTGTTTTGTATCCCTCATTCCTTTCCATCTCCCAATGTTTAGTAACTTAATACATACACCCATCTTCAGCATCATATAAGAACTGTTGGATCAAAAGTGAACAGTTAACTTCATTAAGACTTGGTTTGTCAGTAGAAGGTATATGAGTTCTCATATTATGCCCATCGTAAACCGGCACAAAACGGAAAAGGAAAGTAATCGTGATATTTAAGAATCTTTTTGGTTTCGATGGAGTCATCAGTAGCAGCTAAGCCGGCGAGAGGTGCATGAGGAAGAAGAGTGTTCCAATTGATTCAAGGCTCTTGTCTAGTTTCTGTTAGTCTTATCTCTCATAATTTGAAAAGGGTTGTTATACGATCATGCATGGCTCTTGTGCCCCCCATTCAACTCACCGCCGTTCTTGAGTACCTCGCCACTGAGGTTAATCTTAGATATCGTTGTCTCTTCGTCGATTATGTTGTTTCCAGATTTGTATTCTCTATTAGAAATGAAGTTGGAGTTTGAAATTCTGATTTAGTCTATAGATTTGTTCTTCACGTCAAAGAGGATCATGTCACATTAGGAGCCTCATAAAACCTCATCAAACGGACAACGGCAGATTTCAATTTGGCAATCAGAAGGAAGGAGGTTGCCTTCGCTGGATATTGATTCTCTAAGTATTAGAATGATTGATAGGGTGAAAGTGATGCATATCAATTAAGCAGATTCTCTTATTTCTAGCTGTGAAATCTGAATCATGGAGGAAGTAGGGATTGTACTGAATGCGGCGTAGTGGAGGGCGTGGATCAGGGGTGTTAATGAGAAAGTTAATTATTTTAACTGAATGATAACCTAAGCTGTTATGCTGGCGAAAACACCGATGATCATGACAATGATGCCGTCTTCATGCACGTGATCAGTCAGGTTATAGTTGGTGGACACAATCAAGTTTTGGGCCTTTGAGAATAATTCATATTTAGGTCTAGTTAAGTGAATTAGTTTAGCTAGTTAAGTCAACAAAATAGTCCATAAAAAAAGATTAACCACATTCGTATGTATATTCGTATAAGAGGTGTTTTTTGGTCTACCATATGTCATACTTTGATGAACCTATTTAATGGCATGTCTCAACAAAAAGTGAAGAATTTATATATATATATATATATATATATATATATATATATATATATATATATATATATATATATATATATATATATATATATATATATATATATATATATATATATATATATATATATATATATATATATATATCTTTAATATAAAATTTCTAATTACCCAAAAACAAGAGAAAAACTCGGCCCATTATCCATAACATTAACTTATCCATTTTTGTATTTTTTTTAAGAGTGACACATCTAAGAATATTAAATTCTGCAAAAACTTATTACATCTCTATTTTTTGAACTCCTTTATATGAATTGAGAAAAAATATTTTGAAAAGTTCTGTAAAATTTACTTTCGAACTTTTATCACCCAAATAAAAGCTTTTAACATGTGGAAGTGAGAAATATCACCTAGATGAGGGCTTTGAACTCAGAATTTGGTGGTCAAAGACTACAAATGATATTCTTTGCCCCCCTCCCTCCCCCCACCCCCAGCAAGGAAGGGGGCAAACCTCAGCAAATAGACGACGGCAGATTTCAATTCGGCAATCAGAAGGAAGGAGGTTGCCTTCGCTGGATAGTGATTCTCTAAGTATTAGAATGATTGATAGAGTGAAAGTGATGCATATCAACGAAGCAGATTCTCTTATTTATAGCTGTGAAATCTGAATCATGTAGGAAATATGGATTGTACTGAATGCGGCGTAGTGGAGGGCGTGGATCAGGGGTGTTAATGAGAAAGTTAATTATTTTAACTGAATGCTAACCTAAACTGTTATGCTGGTGAAAATACTGATCATCATGACAACGATGCGGTCTTCATGCACGTGATCAGTCAGGTTAAAGTTGGTGGACACAATCAAGTTTTGGGCCGTTGAGAATAATTCATTTTTAGGACCAGTTAAGTGAATTATTCTAGCTAGTTAAGTCAACAAAGTAGTCCATAAAAAAACTGATTAATCACATCCGTATGTATATTCATATAAGAGGTGTTTTTTGGTATGCCATATGTCACACTTTAATGAACCTATTTGATGGCGTGTCTCAACAAAAAGTGAAGATATATATATATATATATATATCTTTAATATAAATTTTCCAATTACCCAAAAGCAAGAGAAAAACTCGCACATTATCCCTAACATCAACTTATCCATTTTTGTATTTTTTTTTAAGAGTGACACATCTAAGAATATTAAATTCTGCAAAAACTTATTAGATCTCTATTTCTTGAACTCCTTTATATGAATTGATAAAACATACTTTGAAAAGGGCTGTAAAATTTAGTTTCAAAGTTATCACCAAAATAAAAGATTTTAACATGTGGAATTGAGAAATATCACCTAGATGATGGCTTTGAACTCAGTATTTGGTGGTCAAAGACTACATATGATATTCTTTGCCCCCTCCCTCCCCCCACCCCCAGCAAGGAATCGGGCAAACCTCAGCAAACGGACGACAGCAGATTTCAATTTGGCGATCAGAAGGAAGGAGGTTGCCTTTGCTGGATAGTGATTCTCTAAGTATTAGAATGATTGATAGGGTGAAAGTGATGCATATCAACGAAGCAGATTCTCTTATTTATAGCTGTGAAATCTGAATCATGGAGGAAGTAGGGATTGTACTGAATGCGGCGTAGTGGAGGGCGTGGATCATGGGTGTTAATGAGAAAGTTAATTATTTTAACTGAATGCTAACCTAAACTGTTATGCCGGCGAAAACACCTATCATCATGACAATGATGCTGTCTTCATGCACGTGATCAGTCAGGATATAGTTGGTGGAGACTATCAAGTTTTGGATCTTTGAGAGTAATTCATTTTTAGGTCCAGTTAAGTAAATTAGTCTAGTTAGTTAAGTCAACCAAATAGTCCATAAAAAACGATTAACCACATTCGTATGTATATTTGTATAAGAGGTGTTTTCTGGTCTGCCATATGTCATACTTTGATGAACCTATTTGATGGTGTGTCTCAACAAAAAATGAAGAAAGTTATATATATATATATATATATATGTATACATATATATATATATATATATATATATTAAATATAAATTTTTCAATTACCCAAAAGCAGGAGAAAAAATTGGCCAATTCTCCCTAACATTAACTTATCCATTTTTGTATTTTTTAAGAGTGACACATGTAAAAATATTAAATTCTGCAAAAACTTATTAGATCGTTACTTCTTGAACTCCTTTATATGAATTGAGAAAACATATTTTGAAAGTGCTGTGAAATTTACTTTCTAAATTTATCACCCAAATAAAAGCTTTTAACTTGTGGATGTGAGAAATATCACCTAGATGAGGTCTTTGAACTCAGCATTTGGTGGTCAAAGACTACATATGATATTCTTTGCCCTCTTCCCCCCCCCCCCCCATAAGTTCCTCACATCCTTCATGAATGCTGAGCCATCCTTCATGAATGCTGAGCCATCCTTCTGGAGATTAGATGTTGTCTTGCTTCCATGAACCATCTATACAACACAATCTTTCATTTTAATATATATTAAGAAAATTAGACATGAAATATGTACTGATATGGATCTATGGACTCAAACTTCCTTTTTCTTGGATCTATCCGGATTGTCGGATCTGTATATTGTACCAACCCATAGCTCATTTTACAAACAATTTCCATCTTGTACCTCCTTGTTTTGTTTCTCTCTCTCTCATTGTTTCTTCTTCTTCTTCTTCTCTTCACAAATGCTAAAGGCAGAACAAGTTTGTCAATAGCCTCCAAAGATGAAGATTCACCTTTGTCCTAAAGGTGGAATGGAATATCGAATACTTGATTAATTGGTTCCCCTGGGATTTCAAATAGTATTATTACAATAAATTGCTTGTGTTTTTTTCTGTCTGGTCGTTTGGTTGAGGAATGAAAGGTGAAACAAGTAATATTGTTACTGCTGCATCCACTAATCAATTATATGTAGTACTATATCTCATTGATACCATGCGGTATTTCAGTATTGCGTCACTTTTACTCACTCTCTCTAACAATTTTGCTTTTACCAAATTTGTGATCCCCAGTGACTAATTGGAGAGAGAGATAAAAAAGGAATGGTGGAGACAAGTCCTCTTAAGATACCTCTCGGTTAGTAAAAAGTAAGATTTTAAGGACAAGGAGATTGAGAAAAGATGAATCATTATGGGTCCATTTAGAAGAAGTAGAAAAGAAAAAGTGAAGAGACAAGAGAGCTAATAATGAGCTGCACTTGAGTACCCATGATGTTTTTCCCATATGCAACCACTAAGAGTCTTGTCTCTTTGGTTAGTTATTTGTATGAAGTAACCATCTCCGTGATTGAAGGTGTCTTAGGATAAGATTATTGGTGTTGTTGTAGTACACTCATAACAGCAATTAGGACAGTTGAACACATTTTTAAAAACTCTAGATTAGTTCTTAGCTAGGTTCTCCAGTGATGATCTAGACTTGTAGTAATTCACAAAACGGTCAAAACATGATCTAGACTTATCACAATTCTCAAAATGATGCTGGCCACCTTCCCTGTAGATAATTGCACAAAGTTTTGTATTGTTTTGATAAATCCGTCTATAAGTTCTTTTGTCAAGGTCAGGAACATATAGAGTAAGCAAAAGAAAAGGGTAATGGTGGTGGTTACTGAATTGACCCAACGGGTGAAAAGAAAGGTAACTTTCAAAAGTAGCTTTCTTTTTCTTTGTCTATGTTTCTCTCACTCTCTCGTGTCTTTCTTATATTCACATCACTCTTGCCTTCCAAATCCTCACTTAAGTCTTCTATATTTGTGCTGTGACAGAGCAAATCAAAAGAACCAAAAAACTTGGCTAAGCTTCTTTGTCGCCATTGACAATCTCACCAAGGTTTTGTCAGCAAACAATGTCTGAATTTGCCTTGTCAACATCTCCTGAAGAGAGTCGAAACATGACGAAGAATTGTTTTTCTTCTCTACTTCTCTCTAACTTTCAACTCTTTTGTTCGTTTATCATCTCTCACCCATTCTATTTTTCTTACATACTCTTCTTCTCACCTTACATGTTCAAGATTCTATCTTTTCTCTCACCACTCTTCGTTACCACCACACTCTTGCTTCTTGCTTTACTCAGTACTCTGCATCTTCACGACACTTTTCCTGACTCTGAATCACTCGAAACCCAACCAGGCTTCCTCGTGTCCTTTTGTAGTAAGCTCGGTAGTGTCTTGGAACCCAAGTTTGATGTCAACAATGAGGATGTTAACGAACTGGAAGCGTATAAGATGGTCGTTGAGGCTTGCTCAATGGAATATGCGTCCAAGGATGAGAGTATGGAGGTAACGTTTGTTGACAAATTTTGTAGCCATGAGGTCAGCACCGTGTCCAAAGCTCTGACCGATGAGACCCATGAGAAACAAGTTGAGATCCAACCGTTGAAGTTGGAGGATCAGATGGACCTGGAGAAAGAAGAAGAAACAGAGAAGTGTGAAAAGAAAGAAGTAGAAGAGAAGAAAGTCAAGCTAGAAAGTGACGTTGTCCTAGATAATGGAGAAGGGCAGTTTTGGAAAGAACCGACAAAAGAAGAATCCAAGGCTCAAAAAGTAGATCTTGTCGGAGATTGTGATGATGAAAGCTATGATCTCCCAAGACTGAGCGACTTTCTCGGAGAAGACAAGAAAAACAAAGTGAATGATGAGAAAGAAGAAGAAGAAGATGTTTCTCTTAGGAGCTTTGGGTCAATGAGGAAAGAGAAAGAATGGAGGAGAACATTGGCATGCAAGCTGTTCGAGGAACGACACAACGCTGACGTAGGACAAGGGATGGATCAGCTTTGGGAGACTTACGAGACCGAAACAGAGAAGAAGCAAACCGAAGAAGAGAAGAGGAAGGAGAAGGAGAAGAAGAAGAAGAAGACCAATAAGTCGATGATGATGAAGACGAAGAGCTTAGAGAAGAAGGAAGTAGTAGTGGAAGAGGAAGACGATGATGATGGGATTGATCAGCAGCAACTCTGTTGCTTACAGGCACTGAAGTTCTCAACTGGGAAGATGCATTTGGGAATTGCGAGGCCTAATCTTGTGAAGCTATCTAAGGCCTTCAAAGGGTTTGGAAGGTTTTACAATGCCAACAAGCATCCCAAGAAAGCATGAAGGAAGAAGTATAAACTACGTATTAATGTTGACCTTTATATTATAAGTAGTCCGAGATAGTTGTGCTTTTGTAGTTCCAATTTTCCATAGTAGTTTTTGGCAAGCTTGTAATTTGTATGCATAAGTTTCTTCATCTCTTTACTGGGTCTTAGCACATTATTAATTTCTTAAACAGATAAAAGACTCATACGATGGCAGGATCATGGATCCATTGTTATCTCAAATCTGAAAAAAAATTACATTTAGAGACGACATTTCAATTACATGTGAAGATACGTCATGCTTTTGACACACTTTCTACTTGTGATTTGTCTATTCTATCCTTTCACTAACCAAACGAAGCTTGCCATATCTTCTAATTAAAGCGAAGCTTTTTACTACTGAAAACTTCACTTATTCTTTTGTTTTTCGATCCTTTCTTAATGCAACCATGCTCCTCCCTCGAACCCTAATACCGGAAAAGGTTGTCGTCATCGCCGTCTAGATCTGTTCTCCCGGGTCATTTTTTCATCACCAAGCTTTTCTTACCGTTGGTTCCATTTCTCAGCCATGGAGTTGGCCAAATCTCATTCATCAAATTAAAAAGTGACGTCTCCAAAGTCACTGAACTCACCTCCGTCAAACTATCTGAGCTTCTCCATCTCATGACGACGATGTCAGATATTCATGGCCAGATCCTTGAGGTCACTGATTATTGCTTTTTCTCGAATTCAATTATATTCTCCTATTTTGATTTTCTGAAAAGTTAATTTTGTGTTCTTTTGATTTCAGTGATTGGGTTCCAGAAATTGAAAGACACTGAATGGTACTCAAGGCAAGATCCATACGTTTTCCTCGAGTATAGTGACAGTAGGCACCATACCCGAACCTTCACAGGTTATTATGATCTTATTCAGATCCAAACCAACTTAGTATCTTTCTATTTCAGATTACTCATCTATGAATTTGTTTTGATTGGTTTCAGATGGTGGAAAGAAAGTAGTGTTTCAAGAGTAGCTTATGTTCATTTTGCTTGAAGGCCTTAGAGCTGACCATCACTTTGAAAATTCGTACGCCACCTTGCACTCTTTACTCAGTTTACAGACTTTGACGGGATTGCCATGTCTTCATCCTCAGTCTAACTTTCACATAATTTAAAATATACTATTGACATCACAAATCATCACTAACATGCCACATCATCAATCATATCATAATCAGAATCATCATTACCTATAATCATCATCCATCAACCATCATCAAACAAAAAATAATCTTTTATACCTATCATTTACGAATACATCTTACCTATTAGTACTAAGAATCCACATATCACGAATCGCCAATTCCATGATTGAAAAAATGGATTCTGGAAAATATCAGTTGTAACGATGTTTGGTGATCTAAAACGTCATTCCAAATTATGGTGTTTAGCATTTTTAGAAACTGTGTTTGTGCTAAAACAAAAATTAAGGTTTTCAGTTTTTTTTTGACATCACATCACATGATGATTCTTGGTCAAAAATCAACACAAATAATTATTGGCCTTTACCTTTAAACAAAATACCTTCATATGGGATCATTTCACTATCCAATCAATAGAATACATAGTCTCAAAAGAGTATCATGGCATCCGAAAGGTCTTAAACACAAATTCCTTCGTTGAGTTTGAAACGTATCATATGTTCAGCTTCTATAGATGGGACCAGATGTTGTTGTAGTTGTGAGGCTAGGACCATTTCCTTAGCAACATGTTTATATGTGCGTTTTTTTAGCCATAAGCTAGTATGGAAAGTATGCTTTGTCGTTTCCACTTAGTGGATCCTACGCATCGCCTTCTAGATCTCTTTGGTTCACCCAGAAACCTTCCTGCGAAACCTCTATTTGTATATGGAAAATAGGTTTTAGATTTATGACTTCTGCATTTAGAAATAGTAATTTTTCTTTAATTTAAAGATCAAATAATGAACATAATTTATCTCGTAACTGAATGTTTTAGTGTCTAAAAAAACTTGGAAACGTCAGCTTTCCAGCCCTGACAAGCTCGTAAACTAGATCCTTCTGTCGCAATGGGAAATTGCCTTACAATATGGTTCTATAAAACTGGAATACCAAATTTTGACAGATTTTAGAGACATAACAATTTTCTCTCAACTTTTAAATTGAATAACGAACAGAGTGTACCTCATAATCGAGTGTTTTTGGTGGCTATAGAATTCTGAGAACATCAGATTTCCAACTCCAACAATCATGTCACCTAACTCTTTATGTATCTACGGGAAATCATCTCGCAAAATAATTATGTGAAACTCAAAAATCAAATCTAAACATATTTAAGAAACATGATGATTTTCTCTCAACTTGTAGATCGAGAGATAAACTAAGTTTATTTCTTAATTGAGATAAGCAAATTAATGAAGTAAAATTAGGTGTTTTGCCTATAATAAAAACACACTAATCTTACTAATACTTATTATTAAATATATTATTGACGCCAAGACCAACAAAAAAAAAATATTGTTTATACATTTATAAATTCAGTACGAAATTCAACAAAAAAACTATATATGTATATATAATGAAAAACTTGGAAAATTATATAATGTAAATACTTTGAAAAACTTCTTTATATACAGCATTTATAGTGACTTTTTTAGTTATCAGTATGTATTATTCATAAATAAATATTAGTAAATACAAAAATATCAAACTATTATTTAGTTTGAGTTATAACATCAATCAAAACAATAATAATAGATTTTTGTTTCTCTATTTTTTATAAATTTTTATGACTAAAAATATTATTTTCAGATAATAACACAAACATACTACTTTAGTTATGATAATTTTTTCTTTGTCTACTTGATAGATATATACATACAAATATATTAAACTGAAAATATTATTATTTGTTAGATAACAATATAATATATATTATTATTTTAAAGATATTTTCCACTTTCATTATAAATAATAAATCTAATCATTCATTAATTTCAACTCAATTGTTTTAAAATAAATTATAAGCGTTGTTTTATACATGTGTTAATAAATCTCCCACAAGTTAAAATATTATACATTTAATTATATATAATTACATTTAATTATAGATGGTAGATAAATATTATACATGTGTTAATAAATCTCCCACAAGTTAAAATATTATACATTTAATTATAGATGGTAGATAAACGTACTTTTAGATAATAATCATTGAGTTAGACTATGAAAAAGCTAATATATTTTGATTTAATATATTTTTTTAATTATATAATATATATAATTTATTATATATAATGATATAATAAATTGTTTAAGTTATAATTCATTATAGACATTAACATTAATCAGATTAACTTTAACGTGAGAATTTAAAACAAAATATCACTTCATAAATAATAATATAGATTGGTTTTTAGTTGGAAACTATTTACAAATGAAAATTATAAACTATCAATGTGAACATAGTATCATCAGAATGATGTGATTTGTATCATGCATAATGTTGATCCGTATAGAAACAAGTGGCTAGCATTTGAGGCTGAGTCCTCATGAATGGACAATATATTGTTCATGGCAGGTGTTATTGACTACAATTGAAGCAACCTAAAAGTTTGTTAAGCCTTGTAAGGAGTATAAAATGTATAAGTTGATAAATTATTGTATGAGCTAAAAATTACCTTGGCATTGATATCAAATGTTTGATGAGACTGCTTATCAAGTGGTTTAGATTAAACCAGTAGAATAAATGTATATTACAAATTGACAAATCCATTAATGGAATAAGCATTTGCTTGTATATTGATAACATATTGATCTTTGCTACTAACCTTAGATAAGTAGAGCTTACAAAAGCATTATTGTCATCAAATTTTGCTACGAAAGATATAGGAAAATGAATGTGATTCTTGAAATTTTAATCAAACATGCAAGTAAAGAACTATCTCTAACACAATATCATTACATTGAGAAAAGTATTAAGAAGTTCAATTGTGAAATTGTTCTCCAATAAGCAACATGGATGCAAATGTGAAATTTGTGCCTTATATAGCACAAACAATATCACAATTTGAATAAACACAAGTGATGGTTGTTAAATGTATGCCATGATGAACACTAAACCGGATATAATTTATGTTATAGGAATGCTGAGTAGATACACTAGTAATCTTACTATCAACAATGACGGTCCTTAATACGAGTACTCGATTATTTGAAAGGAACTATAAATTATAGTTTGTCAAATGTCAGAATTTGTTCAGTGATAAAAAGATATTTAGTGCAATTTGGATTACCAAAAAAGAAGATCATGAGAAGATCATGGGGAGGTGCTATTTCATGAGATTCCAAGAAGAAAACTTGCATGAGAAGTTTGACAATAGAATATGAATTTGTTGTATTAACAGATGTTGGTAAAAATTCATAGTAACCAAGAAATTTAATTTACGAGATTCAATTGTGGTTAAAACTAGTATCACCATATTCTAGAAATTCTGATAATGAATACTCCCTCACAAAGATTGTAGTTTTGAGATTTTTATTTATTTTACAAAGATTATTATTTAATTTTATGTTTACAATGTTATTTTATAGCCTTTTCTCCACTTTTACCTATAATAATTAAGACAATTAGTAGATATAATATTTT
Source organism: Sinapis alba (assembly GCA_012274485.2). NCBI lineage: Eukaryota > Viridiplantae > Streptophyta > Magnoliopsida > Brassicales > Brassicaceae > Sinapis > Sinapis alba. Next base: position 7,974 of record MU106153.1, on the reverse strand, counting down.
TTTCGTTTAAAGTTATGTATTAAGTTAGAGTTATTTTCAGTATTGTAATTTTATTTTTAAAATGTGTGAAAACTCTAAACCTCCCCAGTCTTTATTGAACGAAAGGAGTATATCTTAGCTAAGATTTATAGCCAAAAGTATATTGGTACGTTACGACAACTGAACACTAAATATATCACAATATGTGAGATGATCACTCACAGGGTGGTTATCATGGAGTTTGTTCGGTCTTAACATTCAAGCAGATCATTTGACGAAACGATTAACTAGATTTGGTAACTAAATCTGTTAAAGAAATGAAATTAAAATCTAATAAAAATTTAATTGTGAAATACTTTTTTTTTTTGATACAATGTTAGAGGTTGAGTTCAATGTGAAAAAATATACATTTAAAGAATGAAATACATTTTATATCATCTCAAAGTATATGTTTGGACCTGCAAAAAGAAATAGGTTGAAATGTTTGTCTTAATATATTCTTTGAAAAATGCATTTGCAAGTGCATGATTAAAATTATCTACCTATATGAATGTGAAGGGATACCGCTTTAAAAAGTTGAGATTTGTTTGTATGCGTTCATGAATAAATAATGACACGTAGCTTATACCAGTATTGAGTAGACACTTAAAGTAGTTTGGAAATTTGTGTGTATATTATTTTCATGTGCTCAAATGCGTTAAAATGACTCAATTCGTAGAACATCATAATTCTTAGATATTTAAAATATACTAAAATAAAATTTCAATTCTTATAATATTTTATTCATGCATGAATTTGTAAAAGAGAATTTCCAAGATTTAAGTGAATCATTGCAACTGTTTAAATAAAACAGTATAATTATTTATATGAAAATGCAACAGTTTGTGGGTACAATTATTAGTAATGAACTAGGCCTGGGCAAAAAATCCGGTCCCGAAGAACCGATCCGAAACCGACCCGAAAATCAGGGTCCCGAATCCGATTGGATCCTATGAAATATCCGAATGAGTCCTAAATTGCTATATCCAAAGAACCGGTACCAAACCCGATCCGAACCGAGAACCGAATGAGTATCCGAAGATATCCGAAATATAAATATATATATAAAAATATTAATTATAATTATACTTATAATTATTTTAAAATTTTAAATTAAAATTTTAAGTTAAATATAATAGTTATTTTGATACTTTTAAGTATTTTCAGATAAAATATGATAGTTTAGATTAAAAATACCCAAACAAAACTATATATACTGGATATTTTTGGTTATTTTTGGATAAATTTGGATAATATGGATACAAAATTAGAACCGAACCGGGTGACTATGGTTACTTTGGGTACAAATACCCGAACCCGTTTTAGATACTTTGGTTATTTGGTTATTTTTCGGTTCTTATACATGAGAACCGAACCCACCCGGACCCGGGAGGATCCGACTCGAACCCGACCCGGTTTTTTATAATACCCGAATGGGACTGTTTTTCAAGATCCAAAAAAACCGATATCCGAATGGATAGTATCCATACCCGAAAGGGTACCCGAATGCCCAGGCCTATAATGAACCATTGCAAACCGTTGGTGATAAACCATTACAATTGTTGACAATTACAATATTTAGTAATGAACTATTGTAATTTTTAGCTAATTATTACAATTATTGATGTTAATAGTTGTAACTCTTGAATAATAATTACAACTATTGTATAAATTTTTGTAATCCTTAGTATTCTATTTTAAAAATAATGTGCAGTGACAAACATAATAAAAATAGAGAATTCTATTTATTATTCTTGTAATTTAGTTTAGAACAAAAATAAGAATTTTATATTTTATCTTATAAAAGATTTTCATTGATCTAAAATTTGAAATAAGATTGAAATACTATTTAAATAAAGTAATCTCGTGCATGATTTAATCACCATCCAAATTTATAGATCACATACTTTTTATTATTTAATAATTATTTAAGTTTATAGTTTACACATTTCCGTTTACCAAACTCAAATAACCAACAATATATAACACATTTAATCTTGATTTCAATAGTAGGTGTATACTTACTAATTTCATCTCTACGTATACTATAGCTCGTGAGTAACTTACAAAATTCCCAGATCATAAGTATGTTCTTATTTTATACTAAAGTGTAGACTATTTATTTTCACTTTTAATACTTTGATGACAAAGATTTTGAGAATATACTTTTAATTATAATTTATTTTTATTATTAAAATAACATATGAAAATACTTTTATATTGAGATATATAATTTTCTATATTTTAAATTTTATAAATATTTTAAAGTGTTCTAATCTTATATCTATGTTGTATCTATATCTACAAGAAAAAAAATTAGTTTCACTACTTTTTAGTTTCGATTCTTTATCTTTGATTATGCCTTTGTATCTATCTCCAACAGTTTTTGATCTTCACACAATAACGTTTACAAACTACTCTCTGTTCCTAAATATAAAATGATTTTATAAATTTTTGATGTTTTAATATATAAAATTTTTTTCATTTTTAAGGTATTTTGCTTTATTAAAAATTATATAACCAATCATATTTACATATTTATATTGTAATTAGTTAGATATCTTTAATTTATAGTTTTAATTATATTTTTAGACAAAAATAATTAGGTCTTTATATTTAGGAACAAATGGAGTATTATATTAACATGTAAATAATTGCTTAAATATATTGTTGGTTAAAACAATGTATATACAATGAGTGAATGGTTGAACTGTAGTAAATGTATTTAACTTTTAATTTTTATTCACCATCATATAAATTAAAAATCATGTTACAATAAATTTCTGCAATTTAAGGTGTGTAAAAGTATCTCTAATTTCATTAATAATAAAATGGCCTTCTGCAAAAGTGACTCAAAATTTAAAGTCAATTGCAAAACAAATCCATAATTTTTTTGAAACTTTCACTTTCCTTTTTCATCTTAGAAGTTCGGATAATTCACGAAAGTGCCATTATTATTTTTTCCGAAAATGATTGTATTACCATATCATCCTCATCTTCATCAAGTATTTACAATATTGTCATTGGCTTCAATACACCAACCACCATGAACAACCAACTCGAAGCTTTTAATGCTTCTAAATCAACATCTACATCTTTATATTCTTATTTCTTACACACACAAACTATTTTCCTTTCACTTCCTCTTTTATTCCTTCCTAAAATCTTAACTTTTTGATTTCAAAATTTATAAACTTATTAATGTTACTAAAATTCATGATTCTTGGTCAAGAACGAGTATGTAACTTTCACTAAGATCTTAACTTTTTGATTTCAAAATTTATAAACTTATTAATGTTAATGGGAAGTCTTCTGCAGAAGACTTAGACGAAAGTTTTCTAGGAAGACTTAGACGAAATTTGACTTTCCTGGAAGTCTTCTAATTAAAATTAGATATTTAAGTTTTAATTTTTAATTGCAAAGGTAACCTAAGTAGATTTTCACCAACAATGAGAAGACTTCCATCAATACTTTAGAAGACTTTCTTGGAAGTCTTCTGTCAGAAGACTTTTTTGAAAGTCTTCCACAGAAAGTCAAATTTCTGACACAATTTGGTCAATTGCAAAACTAACCTATTTTTCGAGAAGACTTACATGGAAGTCTTCTCATTTTTTCCGAGAAGACTTACATAGAAGTCTTCTATGGAAGTCTTCCTTTCTAAATTTATAATTGCAAAAAATAACCTTTCCGGAAGACTTCTCAGGGAGGACTTACATGAAAGTCTTCTAGGTTAATGATTAATAAACTTTTATTTTCTATAAAATTAAAGAGACTTTTTAATATTTTCTTGTTAATTTATGTATATTAATCAATATGGGAGCTCTTGAAATAACTTTATAATTTAATTGGTTATAATTATTAGCTTACCAATATTTATATTTATTAATGTTTCTAGCTAATGAGATGAAAGTCTTCTAGTACATTATATGTTAGAAGACTACCAGAAAGTCTTCTATTACATTATATGTTAGAAGACTTTCCAAAAAATTATAGAAGATTTTCAATTTTTTTTGAAAATTCTTCTGAAAATTCTCATAAAAATTCAAGTGAAAGTTTCTATTTTGTGAATTTGATTAAGTTTTTTTTTAAATTCTTTTTCTTTTAATTTTAGTAAATTTAACTAAGTTTTTGTGTTGTTGTGTTATGTTATAAGTGTTAGACTAATTTTAGTTAATTTAAATTTGATACCAATAATTTTAATAATATTAAATACTTTTGGAAAGATAATGTTGTAGACATGAACATATTTATCAAAAAAATTCATTGACATCTCTTCAAATTTATAAAATAATCCACAAATAAAAGATTACACATACAAATCACAAAATAAATCATAAACAAAATTATTATACATGAAACTATAGATCATTCATTCACAAAGATAAGATTAGGCTTCACTTGACATGAGAGAAGACTTTGTTAGAAGACTCTCAGGAAGTTTTCTTGTACATTATGTTAAAAGACTTTCAGAAAGTTTTCTGACAGAGTCTTCTAACATATAATGCACTAGAAGTCTTCCCACAAAAAACAAAGTCTTCTCAAAGGTCTTCTAAAGTCTGACCCATATCTGAAAAACCTGCATATCCAAAAATATTCAAATAGCCTCAAAACAAAGAAGAAGAGTAGAATATGAGATATATCTATCCTTATAAAACACAGAAAAATACATATCCATCATTTATATATATACCTTTAAAGAAGTACAAGATGAGAACAAAAAAATCTGCAAAAACATGATAAATTAGTGAGAAGACATGAGATAAAAATAAGAAATTTATATAAGTTTGTTGTTTTTTCAAGTTCAAAAAGATTAGAAAGAGGTTAGCGAGTTTTAGTTTGAGAAAAAGGTAAGAGCTTTAAGCAATAAGAAGTTACCAAATGATGTAAATCAGACATGAAAACTTACTAAAACACTCAAATATATTATGAAAGAGGAGACATGGGAGAAGATTTCGTCAGAAGACATCCAGAAAGTCTTCCAGATCTAAAAACCTTCAAATCCAAAGAGTAGAAAATGAGAACTATATAATAAAAACTTGCAAAAAACAAGATAAATCAGTGAAAAAGCATGAGATAAAAATGAGAAATTGATATAAAATTTGGTATTTTCAAGTTAAAAGAGATTAGAGAGAGGTTTGAGAGTTTTAGAGTGAGAAACATTACATTTTCTTGCAGCAATTTGAGAGGAAGAGAGAATGTGTAAATTTTCTTTATATAGGGGGAGACAAAAATTGTAATTAGGTTAAATGTTTTCGATTTAGAAGACTTTCAGGTAAGTCTTCTGTGAAAACTTCCAAGAAAATCTTCTGGGAAGACAGAAGACTTTTAGGGAAATCTTCTGAGAAGACAGAAGACTTTCAGGGAAGTCTTCTGAGAAGACAGAAGACTTTCAGGGAAGTCTTTTGTGAAGACAGAAGACTTACATGTAAGTCTTCTGGCGTAATATCTTTTAGTGGACTTAAGTCTTCTAATACCTTAAACTAAATAACAAACTAAATATCAATAAACACTTCACTAAACTTAAACTCAACTTCAAAACCATTTAATATACACAAATAAATATATGTAAAAAAAATTCAAAAAATTGGTTAAGCTTTCAAAATCTAACCCTAGAGATACATACAATACTATAACATATGTTTCCAAACCCTAGACCAAAGAATATTATGAGATGATACATTCACTCATCTATGTTGAAAACAATTTAATTTTACTAGATTTTAATTTATATCATTTACAAATGTTTATTATTACATGATTTAGATTTTTCCTCCATAAAAATATTTTTTATATAATTTATAAATTATTTTTAAAATTTACTAAACTAGAAGAGTTACATGTAAGTCTTACAAAATCACAGAAAACTTAAAAAAGACGGAAGACTTAAATATGCTATAAAGGTAAAAACGCATATAACTTTTTTTGTCATAAGGGGTCTGTTATTTAAGTATATTAACTCTAAACTTTAAGTTTAGAGTATTTAACTCTAGGGATATAAGTGTAAATCATTAAAGAAACATTTTAGTCATTTTCTTCTTTGTATACTATTTTAGTTATATTAGAGTTATTCTACAGTATTTTTCAAAATTAAATAATAAATAAATAAAAGGGCAATTTTCTTAAATAGTCTTTTTTAGTTTTTGTCACAAAAATAACCCTCAAAAAATAAAATGACCAAAATAGATTTTTTTTTTCTTTTTTGAAATTTTGATTTTTTTTTATTTTTTTTTTGAAATTTGAAACACTAACCCCAAACTCACCCCTTAACTCTAAACCCTAAAGTCCAAATTAGTTAACCCTAGGGGTATAAATGCATATAAATGAATTTTTTAGCTTTTAAAAAAAACATTTTGGTCATTTTCCTCCTTAAAAACTATTTTTGTGACAAACAAACTAAAATAGGCTATCTAAAGGAATTACTCTAAATAAAATAATACTTTTTGTTTATTTATTATTTCATTTTTATTATAGTTTGTATTAAAATATGAAGAGAAATTGTAGATGTTCTAACAAACCATGACTAAACGAATTCTAGATTGGTATGAAAACACTTATTGGCAGTGTGAATGAATAAAAAAATCCATATCTAAAACTCTTTTTGATTTGACTATCATACTTAATTTAAGATTTAAAAATGGTTACCGACATTTTGTTTTTTATTAAGACAATCATTTCAGATGTTCAGAGAGACTCCATTAATTGAATGAAACTCTACTGATCCTGCAAAAATGGCAACTCACCACCGACATTTACGCGTTGGCGGAGGATCTCCGTCAATTAGCGTCTCCGGTGTCAGATTCAGACTCACAGCTTTGGCTGCAACTATCGCGCTTTCCTTATTCACTCTCTCGTTTCTCTTCACTTCTGAGTCTAATCATTCACCTGATCTCCATCTTCCCGTAAGTTCTCCATCCCTAAATCTCGTCGGATCCATCAGAAGATCCATGTTGGATGTCAAATCGGATCCACTGAGGCCACGGCTGATCCAGATCCGGAAACAAGCTGATGACCACCGGTCGTTAGCACTAGCCTACGCCTCTTACGCGAGGAAGCTCAAGCTCGAGAATTCGAAACTCGTAAGGATCTTCGCTGATCTCTCAAGAAACTACACGGATCTCATCAACAAACCATCGTACCGAGCTCTATACGATTCCGATGGATCTTTGATTGAAGAATCTACGCTTCGACAGTTCGAGAAAGAAGTTAAAGAACGGATCAAGATGACTCGCCAAGTGATCGCTGAAGCCAAAGAGTCGTTCGATAACCAGCTCAAGATCCAGAAGCTTAAAGATACTATCTTCGCCGTTAACGAACAGTTAACGAATGCTAAGAAGCAAGGAGCGTTCTCGAGCTTGATCGCTGCGAAATCGATTCCGAAGGGTTTGCATTGTCTTGCGATGAGGTTGATGGAAGAGAGGATTGCTCATCCAGAGAAGTATACTGATGAAGGGAAAGCTAGAGCACCGGAGCTCGAGGATCCGAGTCTTTACCATTACGCTATCTTTTCGGATAATGTGATTGCAGCTTCGGTGGTGGTGAACTCTGCTGTGAAGAATGCTAAGGAGCCGTGGAAGCATGTCTTCCACGTTGTGACGGATAAGATGAATCTTGGTGCGATGCAGGTTATGTTTAAGCTCAAAGAGTATAAAGGAGCTCATGTGGAAGTGAAAGCTGTTGAGGACTATACGTTTTTGAACTCTTCGTATGTGCCTGTGTTGAAGCAGCTCGAGTCTGCGAATCTGCAGAAGTTCTATTTTGAGAATAAGCTTGAGAATGCGACCAAGGATACGACTAATATGAAGTTTAGGAACCCCAAGTATTTGTCTATATTGAATCACTTGAGATTCTATTTGCCTGAGATGTACCCGAAGCTGCATAGGATACTGTTTCTGGACGATGATGTGGTTGTGCAGAAGGATTTGACGGGGCTTTGGGAGATTGATATGGATGGGAAAG